>JBBDHG010000132.1:0-95000 GCA_037951165.1 Lophius americanus | reverse complement strand
AACATACATAGAGAGTTGAGGACAAATGGTTAAATCCATGTGCTCACATTGCAGAGCCTGTTCTCCTGTTGGGCAGGGCATCCTGCTCGCTTGCGGACTTGCTCTGTCTCCTTATGAATGGTACATGTGTGCTGTTTTAGAGCAACCACACATCTACACACACTCACACTCTCACACACACACAACCAGCAGCCAATGTCTTTCTTAGATAATCAATAAAGGACGGCATAATTTTACAGCCAGTCACTTTTTATTGCTAATCAGAGGTCATGTGTCTCGTCAGCATTACTATCCCCTAAGGGAACACCTTAGGGGATATTTACCGATATCTACCACACCTATGTTTGATATCTAAGCACAGAGTTATTACTGTTGAATCTTCAGGTGGTTGCAGGAGTGGACTTTGACGTTGCTAGATAGGATATGTTGGGGTTGTTTTTGTTTTTTTACATTTTCATGTATTACACGGAAACTACAGGACTGATTGACTTGAAATTTTTTGGAGAGGTTGGGCGTGGGTCAAGCTAAACAGACATGTGCAGGATAGTTCAGCCTTGGTGGAAGAGTGTCATCTACTGTTTGCATTCACCTTCTGAAATTTAGGTTGTTTTTCAATTAACACACCCATACAACAAAAAATAACAATCAGTTATTTAGCAACTGTTAAGAGCTATTAAATAATGATATGTGTTCTTAAGGCCCTCGAATCAGACTAGTACTCAGTATTGGCAGATGCGCAAGTTATTGGTACAGCAAAGGGAACATCATGTGTTCACATGTCATCATAATGATTTAAAATATTGTTCCCCTTCTTTTCCTAACATAAACCATTGTTCAGATAATAATGGTTTATGACGGTTTATTAGCGTCAGCCACAGCTGTGCTTTGCACGTGAATTAGCCAATGCTGGCATGCTAACACTGAACACAAGGGATGAGCTTGGATTGGCATCAAGTTGTTTGGCTAGCATGCTTGCATTTTGACGTTTTTTTACATTCGGCATAAATACCAGACACGGCATATTTTATAATGTGACGTTTTAGTTTTATCATATTTTAAAACATTTTATTTATGATTTTCGGGTCTGAGGGCTTTTTCCGCTCTGGTTAGCATTTAATGTTAGCATTTTACGGCTTTAACAATCTGTCCCGGTAGTTTCTTCATGACTCACTTCAGTATTAGTCCAATTGGAACAACCTTGTTGCCTTTTCGCTCTTGAGAGTAACAATTGTCCACAGATGGTGGGCAAATGGAGGACATACTCTTCACTTTTCAGAACATGATGCAACTTCTCCCCAGACTTTGAAAGTGCAGGACTCAGACTGGAGTTTGCTGCAGGCAGGAAGAGAGCAAAGCGAAGGTAGTAATCAGTGTATGAGGGGTCATTACGTAAAATCCACAGGAGCCATCATTCTCTGTGGCTAAGCTAAATATACGGCCTCTGTCTGTCTGTCTTGATTCTGCATCTCTGACCCCACCCGCGCCCCCCTTTTATTTAACTTTAGGCACCATAAAAGATTGAAAATTGCTGTGTACGAGGTTGTGCGTGTGGTTAGCAGGGCGTAGGTTTAATATCGCTGTCCTAAATTGAGCCTGGAAGCATTTTTTTTTGTAGTTGTACACTGGTGAAAGGCAGCAAATTGACGACTCATTATTTGTTCTTTACATTCTTTTCCACTACTTTGAGCTGAAATGAGAAAAAATCATTTCCACAGAGTTAAAACATATTTTTCTCTATGTTTGGGTTGTAGTTCCTGTCATCAAAAGACCGGCTTTGTGCTTCTGTGTTGGAAACATCAGAGCTTAAATCCTGTAAAAGGCTTATTAAACAGCGTGGCGGGAGAGCTGTGCAACCTTTGAGGTTTTTATGGTTCTGGCACCTCGAATTCTGTCTAGTGGTTCAGGGTTCTTTCAAATTCAGCTTAGGGCAGAAACCTGGCCATCCGATGTCTAGGTTACCTTTCACCCCACATTCAAGGCCCTCGTTTTCCACCTGGTAACACCTCAAGGTTGGCTGAGAGTCCGGGCGAGTCCACTCGTGTCCAGAATGCCAGAAACTTCCTCAATGATCTTTTTAACTCCTGATTTTCTCAAACATAAATATTCTCATGGTTTCTATGCGGTCTGAAAAAGTCTCAAATTTCATCATCTGTATTTTCGTCCTTAAACACTCGACGTTGATGTTCATTTAATGCTAATTCTGTGGGGTACGTTAATTAGCTTTTCTGGCATTCCAATATTCTTTCATATCAGGTATATTCTGTACAAGTGTGGACCTGAAATTGGTCTTCAAATTCCTAAATATTGGTCTTAAAATCTATTAAATTCAACTTGCTGAAACCTGCAGAAACCCTGTTTCACCATCCACCCAGCTGAGTGTGAGGAGCACATGTGAACTCTCCTGCCAGGATTTTCACAACATCAGCTCCAAAGAGCAGCATGTGGTCTGACTTTTGTCCCCATGTGAGGCAGTAATTGAAAACATGCTTAATAGTTACAGTTTCGACTGAAACCTTATCGTCAAAACGACTGGCAATACTTTGATATTGGATGACGGTGCGGAATCATGAATCATGTTATCGTGAATTACACTGTTTCTTTGTCCTATGTAGTTTTTCTTTCAGAAAATCCATTCATTTATTTTTTTGGCTAACGCAGTTTTGTTAATTAAAACATGCTGGTTATAAAATGAAAACTGTAAATGTTGGATGAGATTTGAACTTACATTTTAAGGCTTAAAAAAAAAGCTCAATTCACCAAAGTGCCTCACAGAAATGTTGTTTTAATTGACGTGACGCTACCTGAAACCATGGTGTGCTCCTTCTCCAGTGATATAACTATCCTGAAATAGTTTTCACTATGTCAGGATATAGTTTTGACTATATCCTGACACCTTTATTGCATTTGTGATCTACAGTCAGTTGTTCCTGTGCCAGCAGTGGAAAATCTTATGAGCTCATGCAACTCTTAAGAACTCAACGGGTCATGGATCAAGTCAAACTGTACAAAAGACTCATGGAAAAGGATGATGAAATTGTCAAGAATTTTCAGACACTATGAGCTTAGGCAAGGAAACGTGTTGCTGCCCAAGGGGATCGCTTCAGGACTGTCCTATTCTGCAAACAAGACTTGTTTGTTTTCTCTGCCCTTCATTTGAGCGTTCAGTTCATGAAGGTTTTTGCTCACCGTCTGTACTTGCTCTTAATCTGTAATCAACTATGCATGTTCTGCTGATCTCCCACTGCTAAGCAACCGCTCAACGGTGACGTTGATGGCTCACATTCAGAGTTATCTGGTTCTGGAATCTTTCTTACGGGCGCTGTATGTTAGTCCGCCTGCCTCTCGGAACGCTTTCCTAATGCATCGTACGTACATAAGAAAAAGAGGCTCTTTTACATTGTTATGCAGTGACCATATGTTCACATGTCACACACTGAGTCATATACTGATGTGAACCGGACATTTGAGACAGGGTGCCATGGCACCCAGTTGAGGAGGCTGCTCCAAATCTCTCGCTCATATCTTCTCTTCCATGAACCTTTAGATTCGATGAGACGTGAACAAGCCCATTCATCCATGCACTGTGTGTGCGAGTATGACTTGAGTGTCAAACGTGTTTCTACATGGCCAGTTTTAATGGGTGAATATGATCAGGAGCATGCCCAAACAAGGTTTTCCAATGTTTGCCTTTCCAAAGGATTAAACCCCCAGCTATGGGTTGCTCCAAAAGACCAGCATTGTCCCAGCTCTTATCCAGGATATAGCAGGAGTGAACTCCCAGGACCTCATCGGATTCTGGCTGATCTTCCACATTGAACTTGTTGCTTGATTAAAAACAGGGCAAGAGGTAAAAATGGCTCTACATAGAAACTTTGGGTAATAATCCCAAAGCAAATAACTAGATGAATAAATCATAGAAGAGAAGACTGATCCATTTAGTTGAGTTAGCTTTGCTTTTTGGTTAGTTTTTAACTTAATAGTTTAGTTATCCTTGTCTAGCTTTGTTCAGCTAGGCTGAGCTGGATACCTCAGTAGACCCGTAGGCAAGGTCCTTAGTGATACCGGACTACCCGTCCTCATCTAGTGTTGGTCCCAAGCCTGGATCACAATTCGGAACGAGACAATGCGCTGTGCCCAGTATTCATCTGCTGGTGACTTTGTTTTGTCTCCTTTCCGTCTAATAAACTCCAAATAGACAGAAACAGACTTTCTCTGTTCAATCCATCGCTCATGCACTACATTATGAGGAGCTACAGAGAAAAGTGGAGCTCTCATTATATCAAGACCAGGGATCGCCAACAGGTAACACACAGGCCACATCCGGACGTCAAGTGGCCGCCATGTAGTTCTTGAAGCCTTTTGACATTCCTACTTATGCCTATTATAGGTTTTGCAGACAGACATGTTTGATCACATGACTTCCCCCAAATCTTGTTGGCAGAGATAATAGAAATTGAATGTGGACTTTGGATCTAAACGCGTTTTTGCACAGATATTAGCACCTACAGGCAGGTATTTAAACTCAGACAAACCTGTTAAAAATATGCATTTCTCATTGCTAGTAGATGCCATTCATTTAAATCACTGATTCACAGGAAAAAGAGGGAAAACTAAGGAAGACACTTGTTGAGTTGGATCAATCTTTAAACAGATTGTTCGGGACAGAGCCAGTAGGCACTTTTATTAAACTAATTTTACTGAGAAATCACACCATAGCACTGAAAAAAGACCTTCACCAAAGCAACAGTGGAAGAACGCTGCTCCTGTGCATGTTTCTAAATAGCAAGTTACGGTTCCACAAACAAAAGTTGTATAGAAGTAATGGGGTTTTGCAAAGGCTTGAGGGGAGGTCCTTGTTGTTCCACTCCCGAGCCGGCAGTGAAAGTAGTATCCGTGCCAAAAGAACATCTGTTTGAGAGAAGCGAGCTGGCTAGAACAGGACGGGTTTGATGAGTCATCTCACAGTGGAAGAAAATCATCATATCCAAACCATGGAGACCAAACGAGCTCCTTAGATGAGATCAACCCACATGTTTCAGAGAAGGTGTCCCTTTGCTATCATGATATTTTAGTGTTTAAGTGTGGCTTGATGGATATATAAAATGTCACACTAGATGCTGACACTGCTGTATTTTATGTCAGGCATCTAAAATCTAGTAAAATCCAACACTGGGGAGGCTTCATGTGGCCATTGGTTTGTTCAATTTAAACAAATTCAAGCGACGTAGAGACGGGTCTTCATGCCTGATCTCTGAGTGGAAGGAATAAAACCAGAGAGGAGGAGGGAAAGGAAACAAGAGGCGGTTTCCTTTCGGAGAGGTTATCTAAAATATACAAATGGAAAAGCTGGAAAAACTGTCAGTGTGTGACCGAGGTTGAGGGAGTTCACCACTGTCGGCCCATGTGTGTGCGTGAGTGTCTGTCGGAGTGTGTGTTTGTGTGTCTGAGTGTGTAATAGTGCTTAATGACCGGTCAGTGTTACTGTGGAGAGATGGAAAAAGTTATGCATGTGTGTATGTTGACCCAGTTTGAAAGGAGAATACACTCTCAGGACGAGAGCAGGGTGAGAGACATCAGAGGACAGCTGTGCTTGTGTTAGACACAAACAGTCTCCATCTGACAGCTGTGTTTGAGAACAGGAAGTGAGGACCAGACACCGATTTCATGGCACTTTTAATCCCCGCTCAAAAAATATGTTTGTGTTCTTTTATTTCATACATCTAAAATTCTACGCAAGTTCGATGTTACACATTACTGCGACACTTTTCTGACATGTTATGTCAATTAAAATGAGTTAACTGGTATAATAATCCAAATTAAATCATCACAAACGTAGAAATAACATTTATTATGTAAACAGTTATTACTGATACATTCTAGCAAAACTTCTACATAAACTAATTATTCAACAATATCCCTTAAAGTAGTACATCTCAAAGTATTAAGTAGTAAGTAGTAAGATTCACGTCGACTCCACATGACATAAAATGTTACATTCATAGAATTCATGTAATACAATTAGAAGTTAATAAAAATTTTACAAAATGCATGTTTTGAGAGCATATTATAACCAGAACATGCAAATTAAGACATTGCAGGTGTGAATGCTGGATGTTTAAGAGCTGATTTGAGATGTAAATGAAAATAAGATGAAGAATTTTGAAGGTTCTGAAGGTAAGGGATTAGAATAAAAAGTTGAATGAAAATGATAATGCCTGTGCCTTTGGTTGTGCTTTATGCACCCCAACCCAAAAAAAAAAATCCCTAACCACCCACACCTCCCGCTGTGTAATGTTCACCCAATGAGTCACCCATGAAATTTGGACATTCATGTTTACTTCAAGCAACATGTCAACAGAATTGCTCATTGATTTGTTTTGAGCTTCTTTTTTTTTAGCCCAACAGTGGATCTCTAAAGCTCGGAGGAAGTGGATCTATTAGGCATTGACACACATAAAGTACTTGTTTGAATACAGGAAGTTTACATTACTGCCAGCCATATGGTTACTGGGATTATTGACATAAAGCCACATTACCAGCCTTAAATACGAGTCTTTACAAGCAGACAGGAGTGCAACCCCGGTGAAGTCATTGTGTAACGTCTGTTGGTTTGATTGTGTGTTGAAAGAGTTGGGATTTACTCGGGCCTCGGTCAGGATCACTGGAAAGACTGTGTTGCCCTGTGTGATGTTGGGGGATTGGAATTCATTTTTGACCTTTGGGAAGCTCCGGGAGCCAGATGTGGGAGGGCATGTTCCATGCAAGGGCACCAATTCACAGGCCATTTTCCATGTGTCATCATCTAGATCTGTTTCTCATTATGTTCTGCACATCTGTATTCACACACATGTGTACACTTATATCAGCACATCATGCCACACATTACACATGCCTCTCAGTTTTGGAAATGTGTCCTCCTCCTGAAGTCTCATTTTGGCACTTTCTCCTTCTTCTTTTTTTTGACATTGTTCCTGTCGTGCCCCAGCATACATTTTGACTTTCCTCTTTTATCAAACAAGACAGATTAATAAGACTGAAAATGTGGCTTCGGCTACAGTTCTAAACAAGTGGGATTTAAAAAAATGGCTTTATCTATTTGTTTTCCCGTGGTACATTGTGGTTGGATAGTTAACGCACGCAGTTGGATGTTACAACTATTGTTAATCTCTCTCACATCCTGTTGTTTAGATTAATCGTAGCCTGACTCCTATCATCACAATGGATGCATTTAAATGATACTACTGAGGAAGATATAGCTATAATTACATTTTCAGGAACTTGAAAAAGTAGACCTCGGAGATGGATCTCAGGAATATAGTATCAAACACAGACCTCGGCCTAAACCGGAAGGGTGGGGGGCGACAGATTCTTTGCCTACATGCTCCTCAACTTTTGCTGGTCTTGTCCTCATTCAAACTGGTATCATTTGTCCCACTCACCACTATGCAGTCTCTTTTCCTGCCAGCGCCTTTTACCCAGCCTGTTCAATAGGGGCCGGTCTACCTTCAGGGTCCGTCTGTGTCGTCCCCCCTCTGTGACGGCAGCAGAGGTAGAAAAGGCAGGATGGTTGTGTGATGTTTTGATGATTTATTGTGTGCCAGACCCTCAAAGGAGAGGCTGAAAAATTTTTTTTGCCGCAGTTAGCAGCTAATAAAAAGAAGAAAAAAACTTAAGTGTCTTCAAATTGGGGGTTATGTCATCATGTAAAGGGGAAGATATACATGCACTGCATGCTCTGCTCCGTGTATGTATAAAACATCAGACTAGATGTAGATGCTGCTGTGTTTTTAAGTCATGTGCCTCTTTTTCTCACAAAGCCCCCGACTCCTAATTTTAAGGTTTGGGTGATTTATTCATCACAGCGCACAGCAGGAAGAGGTGTAGCTCTACAAGCAATGGTTTCTAACACATTGCCCGTGTCCTATGAGTTGCTTTTCTTTGTTGATTGCAATAAACTGAATTTTTTTTTGTTGTCCTAATCACGTCAGGATTTCCCTTTAAGCAGGAAAACCTGCTTTTCCTTCTTTCATGGCTGCCGTGTTTTTTCCTGGTTCGCTCCCTGAGCTCTACAAGAAATCGAGCCGCTATCGATGTCAACGATCTGGGTCAGGGAGTGTTGTGATTCTTATCCTTGTGAGAACTGGTTCAATTCTCCCTTGGTAGAAGCGACATTTTTGTGAAGTGAGGTCACTTTTGCCAGGCTACAGGCCTGCATGGGAAATCAGACATTATGGAACGAATGAGACAGCTGTGCGGTTATTTATCTGCATGTGGAGACAAGTAGCCAGTCACTGTCGGACCCGACATGATGTCAGAGCTCCAACGCAGTCCAGACATGAGGCCTTGGTGCCGAGCTCACCCTCTGCAGATAGCAGGAACCCTCCGGAGCCTCAAACAATAACAACAGCACAGCAAAGACGACAAACCAGCTGCAAATCTGGAATGAAGGGACATATGTGGTCCTGTTGACCATCAGGTTTATCTGATGCTTTGGTTCAGCTGAAGTCTCACAGTCTTTTGTTGTTTCATATAGATTGGACTCCTTGGAGTGCAGTCGGCGTTGCATCACATAGAACAGAACGCTCAACTGTTGTTTTAATTTAACGCTTGTGGCTCATGGAAAGAAATGTCACCGGGCTTGTTGGTCCAGCTATTCATGACCAAATCCTTTCTGCACCCGAGGGATCTAAAAAACGAACCACCTATTTTTTGGGCCACTTTCAAAAAAATCCCAAAACAACTCTCCCTTGTTTAACTAACCCACCTCTATGAAAAGCCATGAGAAATGATGAGGAAATGTTATCTGGATCAATGCCACGGCTAGGGCAACATGACCGGGATGGTGCTTGACGTACTGGAAGGGGGTGAGTCTAGATGCAGGATCCTGACTTTTCCATAAAACTGATATACACCAACATTAACACACACCGGTGTGTTTTTAACTGCACTTTAATGTGACTTTTTAGTCTAATTTTCAGACCAGAATGCCCTTTTTATACTTCATCCTTCCTTCTGGGACCATGATGATGGAGGAGGGGGGTTATTTTCCTACATTTTTCCTTATCAGCTGAAGATGACATGTCCTACAATCATGAAGGAGTATTAGGGAGGGTCTTAGGAAAGAAAAAAAATGAGTGGAGGAAGATTTTTTGTTTTCATATTTCATTTTGAGAAAGAAGTTGAAAATTCGGGAATAAAGTCGAACTAAATCAGAGGAATATTTGTTTTAAATTCTGCATCTCTGTGCCCCTGTATGCGCCCAGTCGACCCCGTCAACCTTTTTCACATCATTTCCACTTCATTCTCGACATTTCAAATTTATCTTTGACATTTTGGCTTTTTTTCTCAATATGTCGGCTTTATTCTCGACAATTAGACTTTGTTCTAAATAAATAGAAAATAAATCTCCCTCTCATTTTTCTTCCTTACCTGGCCCTGATTCTCCTTTGTATAAAATAGACAAACCATAAAGAGTATAAAATATTTTCAATGAGCAAACATCATTAAGTCCCTTCTTACTTGTTTTATTCTCGTTTTTTGCGCCACTGCTGGTAAGAAATAAAGAAAAATCCATCAAACATCGCTGTGCGAGTGTTTGAGGGATTTCACCAGAGGGCCAGAATGAAGGAAGTATGTCGGGGATCTAAGATCGTGTGGGAAACTTGGGTGTGAGAAAAAAGAATGAATAACATGTTCCTCTTCCGTGCCAACATAACACTGATCTTAACAAAGCATGATATTAGTGGAAGAGTTAACATTGAAGAAGCCTTTTTTTCCAGATCAGATCCAGATCAGGAGCTACATACTGTTAAATACACATTCAACAACTTCATTCTGATACTGAAACTGGGTTTTTGTTTCAGTAGCAATTCTTGATTTCCCAATCTCGTTTCCACCATCTCCTTTTTGTGTACTTGAAACCAGGGACCTGATGCACCTGTAGCTTTAGATATTTTATGCGGTAGAACTCAAGGGTTTGGACCAAGCCTTTTTAGGATTTTTTTTTTTTATCTGCGTCTGTATCAGGAAATTATTCAGAAATGCATTTTGATCTCAGTTGGGGTTTTCCCATGTAAATGAGGTTAGGCTTTAATAAATCACCCTTTAAGGTTTTGGCATAGCAATTTTTTCTCTCTAATACGTCTTTCACAAAGACGTTTCAGAATGCTTAGTTCACAGAAAAGCCTAACTCTGCAAAGAAGAGTGAGCCAGAATTCCAACCCAGTGAGGTTAGAGTGACCTCAATTTATTAGAAGTTTGTTGGATACGGTTGTTTCAGCTGAGGTTGGCCCAAATATTGATTAGGTTCAAGGGGCAAATACTTTTTCACGCTGGGCATTTAGGTATTTTATATCCCTTTTGCCTTATACTCTGAATTTATCATTTAAGACTTGCGATCCACTCAGGTTGCCTTTGTTTAGTGTTAAATTATGGATGAAGATGTGACACTGTTTATTGTGAGAAATTAAAAGGATATTGGGGATGTGTGCGGGTTCCAGTACTTTTTTCTTAAACCCTTTAATGTCCTCAGCAAGAAAGAAAAACGTGGGTAAATTATTTCTTTGCATATTTTTATTTACCAAATTATTTCATGGTCTTTCATGGAAAAGCTCAGGGCTCTATCTTTGGCCCCTTACTGTTTAGCTGCCACTGGGTCAAAATATAAACAAGTTCAGTCGCACTTTCTTTCAGTTAGACATAGCGACTTAAAATGAGCTCAACCAAACAGGTGAGCAGGACATCAAAGGCTTAAGAATATATATTTATACCAGCTATCCCAAATCTCGATCATGTTACAAACAACTTACTCTTTCAGTTTACGTCGACATAGATTAATCTGTATGTCTTTCTTTTCTTTTTTTTGAGAGTGGTTGTTTTATCATCAGCAGAGATGAACACGTTTAGGGGGGACGAGAATGTCTTCAGTTCCTCAGATCCTTTCCTCCGATGAATTCTTCCACATCTGGTTTTGCTTTGCAGGGGGAGGAAGATGTTACGTCATCAAACTTTCCTCTTCTAGTTCCTTTGAGGCTGAACGGTCTGGTCATTATGGGTTAAACTATACTCACATATGTGTCTTTAAAGAACAATTATAGGCCTGAGAGGACCGTCCTTCTGTCCGTTTCCCACCCTGACCAATTTAGCTGCTAAGTAGTGACCAACACGGCTGTTCAGGTCTTTATTGTCAAATCACTCACTTCTTAGCCAGCAAGGCTTTTAGGAGCAGTCGTTGTGTTGATTGTATTGTGTACTGCACTGGAGAAGTTTCATTTAAGGTTATTTAAAGGTATATTTGCTATCCCTGATTGGGAGTTCTACTGTAGGCAGGCCACTTCAAGTGTCATTCTGACGGTTTGAAATAATATGTATCAATAATTATTCGATCCGTGGGCATGAAGTAAATATATAGTTGTTTTGTTACTAATCTGTACACCGCTTAAGATAAAAGTAGATTGCACTAAATCTTTTCTTTGTTGGGAATATCTTTCACTATCATGGCCTCGGATTTCTTTTATATGCAGATGATACACATCTCTTCCTATTCAAAGTGTGTTGTCAGAGCCAGCACTAACTTTTTCAGCAATATGTGCTACAGTAAATCTTCCGTGGGATTGGACGACACGGCCTTGCCCGTGACCTTGTTTCTGGTTCACTGGTTGTCCGTTCTTTAAACCACTAGATCAGCAACACCGAGCAAGTCCTGCGGTTTTGGGAATGCTCTGACCCGATCATCCAGCCATCACAATTAGGCCCTTGTCAAAGTCACTCCTATCATTACATCTGCCCCTTTTTCAACCTTACAACTTGAGATGAAGTGAGATAATCAATGCGGTTCGGACTCCTCCTGTCAGCAGTTATACTTTTATAATGGTCAGTGTCAATCTGTTCTGCTAAAGTCAAAAACTGAATGTCAGCCAAAGCTGGTGTGTATGATGAGCGTTGTCAAATAGAGCATAGTTATATTAGTGGGTCTGCCAGTAGACTCTTTGTCTCATTTGATCTATTTTGCCCTCTGTCACTATTTTTGAAGCTCAGTCTGCTAATAATTATCCTTCTCTTGAGTTAGTCCGACTTTTCTGACCTTATTTTGGAGTCTTCAGTCACCTTTTCTCTGATATGATGAGAAGGGGAGCACATAATAAATACAGCCAAGCTTATCTTTGGGTGAAACAGGGTTTTGCGTGTGCAGCGCTGATGCTTGATCTGAACCTCAGAGATAACCGCTCTCTATTTCCTCTTGGCTCTTAATTTCGAGATTACAATCTGCACTCTCAGTCGTGGTCATCGCATATTTCAAGTTCTGTTGCAAGCACATTATTATACGAGGACAGCCTGTTTTACTCTATCAGAGTAAAAGTGTTCCCCCCCCCGTTCAAATTTAAAATGCCTCTTTGCCATTTAGGCTTTTCTGTTTTTTTCTGGTTCTGTGTTCCATCTGGAGAGAGTCGAGTTACAGCTGGCCTTAAATAACACCTCTCTGTAGGGCTACCGAGACAAAGAGGTTTCTGTTATGTACCATGAGTCCCACCCAACACCGGTGACCGGACCTTACAGTCCAACCTACTGCCCTGCATCAAATGTTACCCCTTCATCCAGGCTGCCACCCAACCACCTCACTCACACTGGAAATTACAGAGGGCACATGAATCCTATAAATGGGTCTTTGGTGCGGTCGTGTTGGACCACTCCCATCTCCTTTTCATAAACAAAATGATGCCTTATCCTTTTTTCTAGTGCGGAGAAGTATAGATAAAAGGGCGATGCATAACGATGCATAATATGGAGCTGGAGCCTTTTTTAATAGACGGATCTGTAGCCGTGTAATTTACTCACTCCTCCCTAAAAACTAGACCCTCTTTTCCTGGTACCATTGTGAGGGTTTCTACTTTTTTTTGAGACCAGATCAGACGGTTTTTGGGGGTTTTATTTAATGCCTAGCATGTGTTATAAACTAGAAAATAAGATACCAGACCTATAAATAGTTTTGAGACTTTCATAATTCATGAGTATTATTTTCATTGCTGTAGTTATTTTTATATTATATTTTATATAAAAAATATTTCATTTTATATATACCTGTAAAGCAACTTTGAGTATTTATGAAAGGTGCTCGACAAATAAAATGTATTATTATTATTATTATTATTATTATTATACGAAGCAGCAGATTTAGATTAAGGGCCACTATTTATTGACTTTGAGAATTAATAATAATAATAATAATAAAGAATTTGACTTACAGAACGCCTTTCTTTTAATTAAGTCATAATATTGCGAGGATGATTTCAATTATAACATTGTGAGAATAACATTTATTCTTGTAATATTAGGATTTTCCCCTAATTAAAACTTAATTCTTCTAATAATACAATCTAATTCTCGAGATAATGAAATATATTATGTTATATATAGTAATATAAATGTATTACTCGATCGGGGAAGACACAGCTATGATCCTCTTTCACAAAGTAAACTTTCTTGAAATTGAGCGATAAAGTTTAATATAGTATAGTATAAGCAAGTATTTTTAATATTATTATGAAAAACTAAATCTTACTCTTAAGTAAGTCAGCACGAAATGCAGGAAAGCATAAAATAGTTACCTGAGGTATGATTTTCCTTTTGGAAAACTGACTTAAAGGTTTTTAAGACTTAGTATTTGATAAAAACTTTCCCTAATTTGAGATAAATTCCACTCACACTTTAAAAGTGTATAAAATCCCTTAAATAGAAAAAAAAACTTCCATTTTATGTTATGATTGGTGTGTGTACAAAGTTTTATTAGAAAAATATTCGACAAGAGTTGATTTGTGCTCGTGAAACTAAACGTGGCATGCAGATAAATGAATGCATGGAAGGACCCTCCCCCGTTTTGTTGGTGGGGGGAAAATGGAAATGGACCCACAGGTGGATAAAAGTGTAAATATTTGTTTGCCCCCTTTGAATAGATTAACAGCACGCTGTCAGTGTTTGCATCACACACACAGGAGCCTGATACCTACTCCTTTACGGCAGCATATGGCAGCAAGAATGTATGTATGGAGTGAAGAGTTCATGTGTGTGTGTGTGAGAGAGAGAGAGAGAGAGAGAGAGAGAGAGAGAGAGAGAGAAAGAATGCTAGAAGTCATCCAAGTCTCCTCCAGTAATTCAAGCCACATTCCTGGAGTTTGGCCATCCACTCTCCGCCTCCTCTTTCCTCTCTTCATCCATTTTGATTCCTCTCCATCTTTCCATCTATTTATCCTTCTGTCCTCGTCGTCTGTATGACCACTAGCGTATCTCTGAAATGTGGAAGTAAGGGCAGTTTGGGAGTTTTTTTTTTTTTCTGACTAAATGGATCAGAATGTCTGTTTCATATTTGTTCAATTTAAATAGTTCGCTGCTCATTGGCTGAGTCCAGATCTTACGACACAGATAATATTCCATTGGATTAATTCTGTGTATTCTGCCCGGTAACTGAATTTTAACAGCTGAAGTACTAGAAATATATCTTCTTTTATTTTTCGTCGGTGCGGCGAGTTTGAACGAGGACAGGACAAGGAAAAAATGGAAGAATTTTCTGGATCAAACTCTGGCATTCTGAAAATGATATGAGGCGATTCCTGCGGAGGAAACTAAAGCACAGCTGTAGAGCTGTAATAAAACACAGACATCTTATGAAATTGAATAACAGCCAGGCTGGTGGCATTTCCTATCCTGGACAGAAACTAACGCATGAAGATGAGTTTCATGCAAACACTGACTTTTTTATGGAATATTTTTGGGCCGGCTTTAGATCAGTGGATAGAGGGTCGTGTCCCAACCCTAAGGTCAGCGGTTCGATCCCAGATCTTGTTTACATCTCGAAAGGGTCCGTGAGGAAGACCCTCAATCCTAATCTGGTCCCCAGGCACTTCGCAAGGGCAGCTCACTGCTCCTCAGGAATGCGTCCCATAAGCAGAGGCCTTGTTTTTTCACTGTATGCAAGTTCTGTATATAATACATGTGATAATAAAGAATGCAGATTATTATTACTATTATTTTTACTGTTAAAGAAGAACAAAACTCATTCAGGACATGTGGGATTTCTGTGATCTTGGCTCCAGAGTCTTATCATTGACAGACCTACTTAGACAGTTTTAAGAGCGAGACAGAACTTTTAAATCACAAAATGTGAGACATTTTTACTGAGACTGTTTTAGACCTCTTCAAATTTGATTTTTTTTTTTTTTGTACTTATCATGTTTCCTATTTGAGGTTCAATTTAGAGTAAATGAACAAAAAAGAGAGTAAAATAAGCATAAAAAGGGGAATTTGGTTAAAAAGAAAGTCATGTAGTATTTGAAGAACATATATAAGTTTAAACATTTAAAACAATAATGAAAAATTAAGAGAAATAATCAAATTTAAAAAAAAATCTATTTCCGATAAAAGTTTTACATTTAATTTTTCTTTATTGGAATAAATTGTATTTATTTATTCTCAAATGTGAAGATCAGCTGGGGTTTCTTCTGTTTAATTTCATTGTGGATTTCAAATACTGTTTTCAAATCGTGAAACAAAAAAAAAGGTGAATAAACGCCCAAACAAGTTCACACACCTCAGACTCAGGAGACCTTGTGCATAATCAGCACATCTGCAGCAGCTGCGCTTTCCTTTATTGTCTTCCTCTCATGTACGTCACAACACCTGGACATTGAGGAAGATCTGAGACAGATCTGGGACAGACCTGAGGACACGCTCACCTTGTTGAGAGATCGCAGACAGCAGGAGAGAAGAATGCAGCAGTAGGAATGTTGTGAGGGAGTGGGAGAGGTGAAGGGGGAGGAAAGAGGAGATTTAAGGGTAGGGGGCTGATGTTAACAAACAGATGTGTTTGTTAACATCTGTTTTAGTAGATGTATCACCTCACTGAGAATCACACACACACAAAGAAAGACAGAGGTTTTTTTTTTTTCCCAGGTTGGCACTTTCCCACCCTCCCCCAAGGGGGCAGAGGGGGGATAACTTAAAGGAAAGGGGGGAAATAAAATTGCAGCTGCCTCTAATTACAGACAGTCTGTCAGTCTGTGTGCTTTATATAATCATCCATCTGTCTCCTCCTCGTCTTCAAATTGGTGTTTTTATGCAATTATTTTCTTTCTCCTTTTTTTGCAGCACTTCTCCGAGCTCCTAGACGACCTCTCCCAGGATGCTTTGCTGGGCCAGCTGCTCAGCGACCCCTTCCTGTCTGGAGTCAGAGGCGGCGTGGAAGCCATGGAGGGAGAGGACGGAGATGATCTGTCCCCTTCATCCCCTCTCCCGCCGCACATCACAGCCGAGCACAGCTACTCCCTGTGTGGTGACAGCCGGCCACAGTCGCCCCTGTCGCACCTAACCGGAGAGCAAGGTAGTGAAGCAGGTGAGACTCAAGCCCTTCCTATTCAAAGAGATCCACCAATGGCAATGCAATGAAGGTCTGTCTGAACTCCGCCCTCAGTGATGGCATCCAGCGTATTATCAATGAACAAACATAAAAAAATGACATTTATTATTGATCATGGCAGTTGGCATTTTCTAAATATTAAGCCAGTTCAATACAGGTGACCACAAGTCAGTTATTATTATTATTATCATTATTATTGAACCATTGTTGAATTTGATTTATCATTCATTGTCAGTGTGACTTTTTCTCGTGTCACTATTCCTATTAATTCAACCAATGTGTTGCTGATTAGACAAGATTGTTTACTACAGTAAAAAAAACTAGTTTGTCATAGCTTTAGCCTCTTAATCCTGCTCTCAAAGTGAACCAGATAGATGCTTTTAACTTTAAGAGGCACAAAAATTAATTGGATTGATAGTTCAATACAACATTCAAAAACAATACAATTTGACATTTCATTTATGTTTCTACGATAACAAGATCGCAGCGCTTAGAACATGACACATCGTGCAAATAATATATTGTGCACACATTGAGACGCAGAGCAAACAAAGGCAAGACAGTACAGAAAAGAAAAGGGTAAGGCAGACATTTAAAGTTATACTCTGACATTGATATATATATATATATATTGGCTCCTGAAAATTTTACAGTACACCTTTGTAACCGAACACTGAGGTGTAATAAAGGTTCTGCCTTGACCGGGCATTATAAAAAAGGAGATGTCACTTTAAAGTGAGACTAAATGTATTGCTTATTTTTTTAAACAATAGAAACAGATGATAGAGGATTAAAATGAAATAAGAATACACAAAAGAGTTGGAGGATCTAGTTGCTTAACAATTCAGTATTTTCCCACTGAAAGTGACAAATTGTGAAGCTGAAGATTAAACCGTTTTATCCAATTAAATGTGGTTCCCGTATACTTTTCTGTTATATTTGGAGCCCCACCCACAGACGTGCAGGGATGTTCTTTTGAGTCATGGTTGGGGCATTCATTTAAAGTCACTGAGATGACTCAATGTTGCCTCTCCTGCAGCAGAATCTGATGGCGATGCCGGCGAGTGGCCCATGGAGCAGGGTGATGACATCGACATCCTCCTGTGTGAGGCTCCGTCCCTCCTACCCGCCCTCTCCCTCTCGCTGGCCCCGGCGCCCCAAGCACCTGAGAGCCCAGCGGTTCAGCCTCCTGTTGCTGCCACCCCGGCTCCAACCGTGGTAAACAGCCAGAACCAGGGCAAAGGCATCAAGGTGAGAGCTCTCACTAGAAAAAACTGAAACCTACCGAGATAATTATTTCAATCAATGTTTTCTAGTTTAATCAACAGCTTTCTATTTTCAGGATGCACAGTTTATGTTTAAGACCTGTTTCCGGCTAATTTGTCCATCATAATACATTCTAATAAATAAATCTTTTGGTTCAGATAAGGCTTGAAACTAGAATAAGCAGAATGTCATACCTGTAAGTTAAGCTCCTAGATAGAGATCAACAATATTTTATTTTTTTACTAGTTCTGTGTGAAAACCTAGTTTGTCGTCTGCATCTCCTCAAATCAATTGAATATTTATTAGTTCTAACCTCCTTTCATTTTTTCTGTCTGTCTGATAATTACAGATAAAGGAGGAGAATATCATCCCCCAGATTAAACTGGAGCCTCATGAAGTGGACCAGTTTCTCAATCTTTCACCTAAAGGTCTGCATTGAAGCCCCCCCCCCCTCTCCTCCTTTGACTCCTGCATGTCCGTTACCTCATGCTACAGTGACACCTGCAGGGCGTTTTGTTGAAGTCAAGATTTCTGCCTGCACAAAAGTTGCAGCAAGATGTTTTACCTTTAAAAAAAACAAAAAAATCCTTTGTTGGCTTTCGTGAGCATTTATTTTGAGGAGACTGGCAGAAGATCTAATCAGTTGGTGTTTCAGGTCTGGAGTTGCTGCAGATGCCTCCCACTCCTCCCAGCTCCCATGGTAGTGACTCTGAGGGCAGCCAAAGCCCCGTCCACGCCCCACCCAGCCTGTCCTGCCCCACATCCCCTAGCAGCCCATCCCCAGCCCAGGCCAGCCTGAAAGTCTCTCCTCGCGCCGCTTCCTGTTTGTCCAACTCCCCTCTGCTCACCGCTCCTCATGTAAGCAGCTGTCTTCATGTCAGACATTATGAAGTTAAAGAAGTGAATAATCTCTGTATATTCTTCTTTGTACAGAATCTACTTTATACTAAAGGTAGATCTATTATTAGATTATTAGCATTTTTCTGATACTTGCCCCCTCCAAAGGTGCTATTTTTGCAGGATTATGCAGAAACTAAAGGATGTATTTCTGCAAACTAGGCCTAAATATTGTACATAAAGGTCCAGATCCAACTATTTTTCTTCCACTGTCTTTAACGCTGCGAGATTAGTTTCTCTAAATTCTCAAAAAAAAAATACCGCAGTATTTTATGGAGGCTTGGGACACGGAATCATAACTTTAAAAAATAATATTGATAATGATAATATCGATGTAGCAGAGGAATAAAAGGAAATCTAATATTGTGTGGAGTGGAAGTATTGACGTAGCAGAAGATGGATGTTCTCAAGTAAAGCATCTCTAAATTGAACTGCGGCTCCGGATGTGTTGTGACGATTGCCCGTCCCTGTTATTGTGTATAGAAGCTGCAGGGCTCTGGACCGTTGATGCTGACTGAGGAGGAGCGTCGCACGCTGGTGGCCGAAGGCTACCCAGTTCCCACCAAACTGCCGCTCACCAAAGCGGAGGAGAAGGCCCTGAAGAAGATCCGCAGGAAGATCAAAAATAAGGTACAAATGAAATGATTGATGCAACAGGCCAGTATCGACAGTGATAAGTTTTTAAAACGCATATGTGGGGGCCATGCATCAACTTAAATACATAGTACAACATAACAAGAATGTTCAAAACTAACTGACTACCTATATAGAATAATAGATACAAATCCTCAGATTGAAACCTAATTTAACCTAACAGATAAACCAAATACTCACAAACGTCCTTTTTAAAAAGGAATTCTTACTAACCTTTAATGTTTTAATGAAGAAAGGTCAGTTTCAACTCCAGCAGCAAGATAAATGCAAATATCATCAATTTTAGCTGCATAAGAAAAGTCCTTAGCGTCTTTGCCTCAACACAGTTCTCTGTTTGCTCTGTCTGTGTTGTAGATCTCAGCTCAGGAGAGTCGAAGGAAGAAGAAAGAGTACATGGACACCCTGGAGAAGAAGTGAGTCCTCCTCTTCTTCATTCATCTTTGGCATCAGATTGACTTGGATGTAAAAATGTTGGAGGACCTGGAGGACACGGATCGCACACCCCCGTAGACCTGATTGTCACTAAAACTTGATTTGACTTGACTTGATCAAAATTAAATCATCTAAAAATGATTAATTATCAATAAATATATGATGTTCCTTAATTGTGGATCCAAACCTATTTCTAATCTGAATATAACGTCTTCACCTTCACACAGATACATAAAATCCATTAACATGACTCAGAGTCATGTCTGCTTCTTTTCTGCAGTACAGAACTGTGATCCAATACACATCCCACCCTTCATACTCATATAATAGCCTCCCACATCCAGATTATGATCTGGATTCAATTTGAGTATCCATAGTGTTAGAACATTATGTTGGCCTATTATGAAAAAAGAAATATTCCAAAATGCTCTCAAAGTGTTTAAGAAAGTGAAAATCTCATATTCAAATCAATTCTTCCGTTGCCCAAGATCGACGCAACATTTCATCAAAATCTGTATTTTGATGAAAGATTGTGTAGATCAACAAACACACACTGGTGATCAAATAGCCTGAAATTTCTACTTAGAATTTTGTCCTTCCAACCATGTATGTAGATGATGTTTTTTTTATATATACATCATATTTTTAATGAATGTCTCTCATGGATTTACTACAATTCAGACACTGATATTTATTTAATGATTCGTAACTTTATTTTGTATAGCACCTTTCACACAAGAAATGCAGCCCAAAGTGCTTTACATACAGTTAAAATGAACATAGAAATGAAAAATAAAAACACTTGTGAAGGTAAAATCCATGATCCACAATAAATTCCCAAAAAGTTTATAAAAAAACACAATAATATAATAAAATCCTAATAAAAATAGGAACATAAAAGACATAGGAAAAACTATAAAAAGATTAACTAGTGAGTATTAGAAAATAAACGCTTGAAATATTCATTATGTTATGTAAAAGTCAGGAAAATGATCTGGGGATAACGCTGCAATTCTCCTGTTTGACCACAGGGTGGAGACATGCTCCAACGAGAACAACGAGCTCCGCAGGAAAGTGGAAAATCTGGAGTGTACCAACAAGTAAGAACATCACAGTCAGACGTCATACACACAACCTCGCTCCCGTTTACGTGGGAGTGACGTCATTTACTTTAGAGGGATTAGAAGGCCCTTTTTATTTAGGAATAATATCTGGTGACTTTGGAGTAAGAGAAAAAACGTTTTTAATAGCTAAAGAGAAGATTAAATAAGATTATAAAGACTTCTCCAAAACCATATAATAATTTAGTGAAGCCAATGGAATATAAAATATAAGGGAAAAATATAAAAATAAAGTGTATAAGAAGAAAATGTAACACAGTGCATAAAAAATAAAAACATGATGAGTGTACAAACGCACTTGAAAATGATATTGTAAAACTATATTGCACATGATGATAATAATAATAATAATAATAATAATAATACATTTAATTTATAACGCACTTTACATTTGGATCAAATCTCAAAGTGCTAAATTTGTTACTTTATTCAATGTAATATTGTACATATATTGTAGCATTGCAGATAATAATGAAAACTAATATTGCACTTAAAATAGGTATTACTGTTGTTTTGGGATGATTTTTATTCATATCGGATGTTTAGGCTGTAGACTTCATCTTCCACATTGCCCCCAAATATCTGCACCACATCAACCAACCTCCAAGCAGCAACCTCATTAGGTCCTGAAACTAAATACTGAAAACAAATGAGGTTTGTCCCTGTCAAACAGTCTGACTCAGTGTGGTATAAATGAAGTGACCAGCTGCTGTGGAAAACATGAAACCAGTGAAGTTAATTAAATATAGGTTATAAAATACAAAAAACGTGACTTATACAAGCACTAATCTACAGACCTACAGGTTGGAGAATATCTGAGAAAAGACCTTGCAGTTAATTGAGCTCAACCAGACACCGCTGTCTCGCCAGGGAAATTCTAAATTGGACAATTAACATCAGCTTTGCAGCCCATGGAATCACTTATATTTTCATTTACTGGGGGTGGTTGAAAATCCCTCAAAGACTACAATGCAGTAATGCTGAGATCTTAACCGAACTCAAAAAGTTAATTCAACTGTCAACACTCAAATAGATTAAGTTTTCATGATTCAAATGATTAAGTTAGACTCAAAAATACATAATTTCATGGCGATTACTAGTTTTTTTTGACTTGATCAATCATTTTTACAGTGCATGATTAGACCCCAAAGCATAATAAAAAGTCAAATGCCAGCTTTGGAGATTCAAACCTTTTTTCAAAAATATAAAATAATCAATTAATATGTATTTATTATTGGTGTATGTGTCAGATTATTTATACATGCAGTGTTTTAAGATAAAGGTTAAATTTTGACACAATTCAATTCAGTATTTTCAACTTCATTTTATATCTCAACAGTACTTAATTTAATCGTGTGATGCCAGTGAATAGTTTATTTTTTTACAGTGCAAATGTTTCAGATAAGTTCCAGCAAAGTTATGGAAAATGGTTAAATCTAAAAAGTAGAAAAATTCCTGAATCGACCTTTTTTCTCTGGGTCTGCACCAAACTTTAATGGCTTCTTTTTTGGTTCTTTCCACATACTTCCACTTCCACTTCCACAAATGGAAATTATGTGCTTTAGTTTTTGCATAATCCTCCAAAACCTCCAAATAATGTTTGGGCTGTTGTTTTTTAAGTTAAATGTATTTGAGAAAGCACAATAACTATTTATAGATGCCGTTATGGCAGAGATGAGGGAGCTAGAGGAGTTAAAAAAAATTAAAATAACAAAATTAAATTAGACCTCAGAGCGTCCGTCCCTTTTCACGTCCTCTCGCTGTCAACTCCTGCCTGGATTGGAGCCTGGAAAAGATTTTTTTTTTTTAATGACAAGTGGGGTTGCTGAGATGGTCGGGACCGATGCTCCGAACACTACCTGTACTTTATCATTTTCACAAAAAGCAGAATTAAAAGCTCCCTGCGGATGCACACATAAATAATCATGAGGGTATTTAAATGTAAAATGCCCAAGCTGCTTCAACTTCACTGTTTTGTTTATTTGTTGTGCATGGATGAACTGGCTGTGTGTGTGCGTGTGTTTGTGTGTGTTTGTGTGTGTGTGTGAGTGTGTGTGATACACACAGCGACTGAAGGGTGTATGGTTCATTGTAGCACAGCTGTTTTGTTTTCTACTCACTGGTTAAGTGGACTCTATAGTCAAGCCACATTTTCTATGTATTTGCTTGTGTGTGTGTGTGTGTGTATGAGTGTGCGCGCTGATATGACACAAATATTGCAAATTGCTGAAATGCTTAAAGCCGGTTCCGATTGAGCACACTGAGCATCACACATCTGCTTGAGAGGCAAACGGGGGACCTACACAAGATGAAACAGGTGGTTTTATTGTTATGGCTGATCGGTGTCTATAAATAGCCATAACTCCGCTTCCCCGGTAGCACCTGTCTATTTGGCTGGAGCTATCGTGGAAGCCTTTGGCTCAGCCGTGAGCCAGAAACCTGCCATTACGCTAGCAATTTTCAAAGTCGATAATCCTGTATGCAGAGGACAAACAGGGAATGTATTATTCAACCAGACTTAAAAAAAACATCACTCTGCCTCCAAGGTCTAGAGAAATGCTTTGAAGCTGCTGCTGTAGAGTAGAGAACATGATATAATATATATATATGATATAATCTGCTGTAGTATGAGAGTAATCTGTAAAACACAGTGTCACATTCAAATGAATGCTGAACTGTCTCCAACTTATTGAATGCGTAACAAAATATGAAAAATTTATAATATGAAAATATTGCAATGCAATGCGAGACCCCCAAATAAACTCAATTAACAATTTAATGTCCCGCTCAACTGTTAACTGGAGAACATTTTGAGTCATGATTTCTTCTTGAACCCGTTTTGAATATGACCTAGTGGCAGCATGTATATGCAAAAGAGTAGGGGGCCTGGGGTGGAGCCCTGGGGGACACCACATGTCAAAGGAGCCACCGATGAGGTATTATTAGTATTATGACTATGGAGACTATTTGATGGGGATTTTTTGGTTTATTAAAGCACTTTACAGACTAACTATAACAGAATAATGCAATTTGATCCAACCAATACATTTTAATAAGGGTCAATTTTAAACCATTCTTTATCCATCTTATTAAATTTTTTTTCCATGACATAGAACATGTCATCACAATATAAATCACAAACTGTATAAAAAAACATGCTTGACCAAACAATTTGTCATTTTATGGTAAATTTAGAGTGTCGACGATATTACATTTGTAAATATGCAAACAAACAATATTTACGGCGTTTTGTTTTTTTTCTTGGTGAGTGCATTTAAGGGTTAATTAATTATATCCCTTACATTAGTCTTCAAAACCTCTGGACAGATGCAAACACCGACATCTGATCCACGCCTGGTGTTGTTGAGCGGTAGTTGTGTAAGACCTCTGAAACCAGCTGTATATGTTTGTGTGTGTGTGTGTGTGTGTGTGTGTGTGTGTGTGTGTGTGTGTGTGTGTGTGTGTGTGTGTGTGTTTTGTGACATGCTTCTAAACGGTGTGTGTCTGCCTCTCCAGGTCTCTGTTACAGCAGCTGCAGTCTCTGCAGTCGATGGTGGCCGGAAAAGTCCACAAGTCCTGCAGGGTAGCTGGAACCCAGACATCATCATGCTTAATGGTACCACGGTTTGTGTGTGTGTGTGTGTGTGTGTGTGTGTGTGTGTGTGTGTGTGTGTGTGTGTGTGCGTGTGTGTGTGTGTGTGTGTGTGTGTATGTGTGCGCTTGCTAACAGGAGATTGTGGTGATGAAACATTGATTGAAATATTGAATTTGGAACATCTGCTTCCATCATTTATTAGCAGATTAGAATTGATTCATAATTTATTAACCTCTCTCTCTCTCTCTCTCTCTCTCTCTCTCTCTCTCTCTGTGTCTCTCGCTCTCTCTCTCTCCCTCCCTCTGTAGGTGGTGGTGTTGTGTTTTGCTCTCTTTTTGGGAAGTTTCTACCCCGACAGTTTCACTCCATGCTCCACCATCACCGAAACAGGCCTCGCCTCAAAACAGCCGGCTATAAAAGAGTCCTACACCGCTACAGGTGATCACTCCACATAAACTCTGCATGTTTACACACACTGACACCAGAAATTACATCCTAATAATACAACAACAAACGTTTGAGACACTCATACGATTACACAGCAGGAGTGAGACTAAAAGGAAATAAAATGAATAAAATGATCGTCTTTTCCATAAAATTCGACTATAAGCATGTTATAAGATCTACACTACAAAGTATTAAAAAAAAAAGAAAAAGAAGAAAGAATATTATCCAGTTAATCATAAAAGGAAAAAAATCTCTGAAAGTGTACTATGTTGGAAATATTTTTTTCAGAATGGAACCTGACATTTTATGGCATAATTCTAGATCTCATAATATATTAAAACAACAAAACAACCAAAGGCGTGAAGAATATTCAGTAAACTTTATTATTCTGTGAATAGCACAAACATTATAAGCTGCTTTTTAATACGTCAGATATTACATGTCATTCATAGTGATGACCCGCAAGAGTTTAAATCATCTTATATCATCTTTAAGCTCATTTTATATATATATATAAATAATCATTTTGTGGATCATATTCAAGTTTTTTATTCACATGGACCTCCGTTTGGGCAAGAACTGGATATCATCAAGAGCTGAGGCCCTAATTCCTCAACCGTTCCCAATTACATCAAATATATTTCATATGAAAGAACTTAGTTCATATTTTGGCCACTATAGAGGTTTTTTTTTGTTGAAAAAAACACTTTTTCGACATTACTTCACATTTAATTGGAAGGGTTAAGTCAGGGAGATTACTCGTGCGACTCAGGGGATTGTGGGGGCTTTTCGGGGTCATACTCTTAAATACATTGTAGACGTAGTTTAACACAGGATTCGGACAAAAGCAGATACAACTGTCTCCTACTATGTGCAGAAATGTCACCTTAAGTTTGAGAAACTTCTATGTAGCTCTCGATGTGAAAGACATGTTGTGATAACAGCACTGATATAAACTATCAGTTATAGTCCTACCTCTTTTTACGGTTTTATATCCACACGCCTGAACTCTTAAATGAAAGTATCTACAATAAAAGTGCCTACCACACACAGAGTGAGTGAGTGTCACCTTCATGCAGGTCTGAGCTAAACAGTTCTCCTGCTGTTTCATTCCTAATGAAAGGCTATAAAACTGTGGAGGTCTATTAAAACCCCGTCAATAATCAGATTACACCTACTGTGCTGCAATAACAGCTACAGAGACTGATTATGAACAGTTGACCTTTATCTACATCCTCTCACACACACACACACACACACACACAGACACACTATTGTCATAGGAATGATATGTAAGAGAGTTATTTTTGTATTTTTCAGTCCCCTTTCCCACACGCACACACACACACACACACACACAGACACACTATTGTCATAGGAATGATATGTAAGAGAGTTATTTTTGTATTTTTCAGTCCCCTTTCCCACACACACACACACACACACACACACGCACACACACACACACACACACACACAGACACACTATTGTCATAGGAATGATATGTAAGAGAGTTATTTTGTATTTTTCAGTCCCCTTTCCCACACACACACACACACACACACACACACACACACACACACACACACACACACAGATGCACTCTATTGTCATAGGAATAATATGTAAGAGAGTTATTTTTTCAATTTTTCAGTCCCTGTCCAACACACACACACACACACACACACAGACACAAACACACACACAAACACACACACACACACACACGCACACACACACGGACGCACACTTTTGTAATAGAAATAGGGTGTAACAGAGTAATTACTTGGTTTTCAGTCCCTGTCACACACACACACCAACACACACACACACACACACACACACAAACACAAATACACACACAGACGCACACTATTGTCATAGGAGTAATTTATAAGTGAGTTATTTTTAAATTTTTCAGTCCCTGTCCAACACATACACACACGCACACACACAAACACACACACGCACACAAACACACACACAGACACATACACGGAGCCACACTTTTGTAATAGAAATAGGGTGTAACAGAGAAATTACTTCTGTTTTAAGTCCCTGCCTCACACACACACACACACAGACACAAAAACCCATACGCACAAACACGCATACACACACAAACACAAAAACACACACAGACCAAACTTTTTTAATAGGAATAGGATTTTATAGCGTTAATATTTCTATTTTTCAGTCACTGTCTCCCAAACACATGCATACACACACGCGCGCGCACACACTCACACATGCGTTCACAAACCTACAAACCTACACACACAGACCCATGCACACAAACCCACACACATGCGCTCACACACTTACACACACACACACAAACAAACACACACACGCTCACACACCTACACATCCACACACACACACACAAACAAACACACACACACGCTCACACACCTACACATCCACACACACACACACAAACACTGCCACACAGACAAACACACAAACACTGCCACACAGACAAACACACAAACATTGCCACACAGACAAACACACAAAAACAGGCAGTCTGAGCTGTTTTCATAAGACAGGAAGTAACATGTGCTGCAATGTGATATGGCATCAGAACTTTGGACTTCCTGTTTTTGGTACAAAGTTGCATTTTCGGAAACACTTACAATAAAAATTTATGCTACTCAGAAAAATTAAATCTTTTTCAACTCTTTTTCAGTCAAGTCAAGAAATCTGTTATCGACCTTCGAAGACGAGCAGCCACACCTCCTCGGTCTGGGCGGAGAATATCCCGACCAATTAGAGGACGCAACAGCTGTCGTCATGGCAGCGTGGCGTCACTCGGAGCAACAGAAACTGGTGCTGGAGCACGACAGAGTGGAAACACACCCACCTTTCAGGAACAAAAGTAATGACACGCAGACATCCAAAAACCTGCTGATGGACATGCACAGGTAAACATTCACACAGTAGTGAACAGAAGAACTAAACACACGATAATAAAAGCTGCAGTAGAAGAACCGCTAGATTAAGCAGAAGGGCACCATCTACAGGAAGTCACCAATCCGCCCACTCCATCTCAAAAGTAGGCTGAAGGGCTGATTTAAATCATCCCTTCATTATTGGTAACCGCTTAATGGAGAGTTTAGGCTTCGACTAGTCAACTAATCTAGGATTAGTTTCACAGCCAATTCTTTTTGTGTCAGATTTTTGGACCTCTTTTTATTTTAAACTGGACTAAATTTCAAGGGGTAGAACATCCTGTGGCCTGAGGTCTAGATCCAACATCCAGACTTTGTTCTGACAAAAATAGGTGGCATTGATCTGGATTAAACTGAACCACGGGTCAGTTCTTAAATGGAGTGATGTAGGTCAAAGGTCAAAGCATTTATTGTCATTAGCGCAGTTAAAACAAGTTTCCCTCTACGATGAAATCCTTGTCTTGCCTTCCACTCTGAATGCATTGCAGCCATAAACACATATGTAAAACAAATGAAGTATATATATATATATATATATATATATATATATATATATATATATATATGTGAGCGTGTGTTTGTGTATAGATATATACACATACAAACATTATAAAGATGTCACTAGAAATAAAGAGATAACTCTCTAATATACTGTATAACACTGCAGTATCAACTTGTTGTGCTTGAGGATCTATATTATTTAGATATGTAATGTTGTTGTACAAACATCTAAGCTGAATATTGAAAAAGGCCTTAAAAACAGAACCGTCCGTTGCAGCTGCAGCTGAACCGACCTGTGATCTTTGTCTCGCAGGTCTCTGGAGCAGAGGGCGAATGAGAGCAGGAACAAAGTGTTAGAGCTTGAGCGAACGGTTAACGAGACCTCCTGAGGGTCACGTCAACTCCCCTGCCCCACTTCATTTAATCCCCTTGATGACCTTTGACCCCCTGCCCCTCCTCCGGAGCATGGTTCAGTGTCCTGGAGAAAAACCTCATGCAGCAGCTCTGACTGCTGATTGTTTTGTGCCATCTCTGCTAAATCAGATACACTGTGATGAATAGAACATAATAATAACGGTAACAAAGAGGCACTGGTTGCCTCAACGTCTGAAGTAAATTTGCACTGAGTTATTTTTACGTGAGTCAACTTTTAACAGTTGTATCTGTTGTCTTGAACTGGCATGGAAACGTCAAAAAACACATTGAGATCATGTCTAACAGATCTAATGAATATTACTGGATGATTCATTCAGATATGACATGTGAGGATTTTTACAGGACACTGACAGAGAACCTTTGTATTTATAGAAACCCTTCTTTTTTTTTTTCTTAAAGTAATTGCTCTTTTTATTTGTTTAATATTAAAACTGTTTATTTTCCATTCCAGTGATGCGTACATACAATTTTGATACTTGTGTTCATATTATATTTTTTTCGTCTTTATTTTTTATTTTATTATACAACTGATATATATATTGTTCACAATTTCTTAATTTGACCAAATGTTTCAAACGACAAGGGACTTTCAAGGTTCAGATCCCTTTGCTCATTTTGGAGATGTTCATTTTTCAACATTTCATAGAATGGCTGCAAATATGTAATTTTTGATACATATAATACAGGGTGACATATTTCTTGTCTGAATACACCTGCAAGGATCATATCGTTTATGTTTATAGGTGACAATATCAATATGCAGCTGATGTCATACCCAGATTGTCCATCTGACAACTAATTATCCAACAGAAAAGAAGTGGACTTTATTCCGTTCATATTAGACAAGTGGGACCCTGTTGACTAAGCTTCAGATATTTTTATTTAGTTCTCTGTGTGGGATGGTAACTTTGTGCAAGTCAGGAGTCAATATTTGACCTCTGCGAGATCATTTCTATTTTGGTGATCATTATCGTTTTTATCGTTCTCTTATGCAGTAAAGTAGCAAAGTACTCTTACAAACAACTATTAACGTTGCCTTTGCCTTAAAGGGGTAGTTTGATGTTAGAGGATTCACATTTATTTGCGGTTTTGCAGAGAGTTTGTTTAAAAGTTTTCAAGCTAACTGCTTGCTAGCAGGCGGAAACAGGCTAGGCTAGCTCTGTCCGAACTTGAAAAGAGAGCTACCAGCACCTCCAAAAACTCTAAATAACACATGAGGGATGAGATATTTATTAATGAGCTGTAAGGGTGCTAGTATAGAGATTTTATGACATTACACAGAGTTAGGCTTGCTTGTTTTTCCCGGTTAACCATCTTAGCTAATTAGCTAAGCTAATTGACCGCTAGCAGTTAACTTCATATTAAAACTGAGGGAGAAGTAATGGATCTTGTCTTCTAGCTCTTGCGAGATACGGAAAGAAAACCATTTATGTCCAAATGTCAAACTACTTCTCTTTGAATGTTTTCAATGAACCACCAAATGTATTTTTTTTTTTCCTATTTTATTTTTTTAAACAGTTAATCCTGCTATGCTTTGGAAGACTTTTCTGTCGTCTCTAAGAGTTTATATCTGTGATTTCTCAGCATACCAAAAAAGTTAAAAAAAATAAATCTATTTTTGTAAATAGAAGTTGTTAATAAATGAAAAAGAATAAAAGTGTATTGGAACTGTAGTTTATAACCCAAAAATCTGTCTTTCTATGTCTATATGGGATTTTCTGTTGTTGACAGAAGATGAGTTTGAGAAGCCTTCACTTCCCTGTTTGTCCTGATTTTCCGTTGGGTTTTGTTTTGTCGTTACAGATTATGATTTTAAACATTTCAATTGTCACTATCAAGTTTATTATAGATTGAAATTTCTGAGCTGTTACAGACCTCTTGATACAGATGTGAGAACTGTTTGATTTCTGCTGTAAATAGAAATTCTCCATGTTTTAAAAAGGCTTTTCTTCTGATTGGGCATAAAGCCCTGAAACTTTAAAATAAATGTGTCTTTTACAACTAAGGAGGAATCAAATTACCGACAGAAATAGATGCCATTCCTATTTAGTGACTAGAAAATGAACTCTGTATATCTAATGTTCAGGTATTAAATTTAAACGTTAAAAGTTTTAGAAGATCGGTGGCAAGGCTCACTAAAGATTTATAGTTAAATCTGTGTTTACTGATAGTCATTGATCAGAGGTAGCATATTCTTAATTCCTCAATGCTGAGGAAACAAACACACATATGCTTTAAGATTTAACTTTTTCATGGATATGTCTCTCCAGTTGAGACTTAAACAGGCAGAGGAGCTCAGATTTTATTTCCATGTTGCTCCTGTGTGAAACCACCCTGATTTTGGATTTCTGTCTTTTTGCTTTCAAACAAATAAAGTATTTTCCTTAGTAAAAGCATATTTTCAGTGACTGTGTGTGGTCTGTTCAGAGAAAATTTTGGGCATTATAAAAAGAGGAAATGAAAGTTATGTTGAGGTATTTGCACCAATGAACTCAGACAGCACAGAGTTCAGCTCAGTACAAACTTAATTCCTTTTTGTCTTTGTCAGTGGATCTTAACAGTGGACTAAAGTAATCAGATGGCACAGAGGCTGTGCAGCAGAACTAAATCACATAATAATGTATGCCGGGTCCAATTATATTCATTGATTTCTGATTTGATTGAGTTAATGAGTTTAGCTTTGTTCAGCTAAGTCTAATTTACCATAGGAACAACGACAACCATCAACCCAAATACACAAATAACCAACCCTCCAATCAACAAGCCAACACCATCCACACAACAAACCCACCCAAAAAAACCAACCAATCAACAGACCAAATATTCCATATAACCACCCAGTCGATTCAACCCTACGATTCCCACCAACCCAACCAAACATTACAACCAACCAACCATAAATAAACTAAAGATTGTTATTATTATTCTTCCAACCAACCAAAAGAGCAAAAAAAAACCAATCCAATCAACCAACTATAGCAATCAAACAAACAACCAACCCACCATTTCTTGGTTTAATAATTTCCTGTCACTCACCAGTCACACAGGGAGGACATGTAGGATCCACAGTAAAGAGGAAACTTCATGACTCAGATTCTGGAGCCTTTCTTTTCAAAAACGGAAGGACGTTTGTCTGTATTACATAGTCATAACAAAGGAGTAAGCAAAACAAAAGATGTTGTATGAGGCGGGTAATAATCTACATTTTTATGATGAGCTTCTTTTGTTTTTCATAATATCGCTGAAAAGTCAAGGATATTATTATTTTGCCTTATGAATAAAATCATTGGGTATTTGGTTTTCACGCAGGTTGCTTGTCGGTTAAATTTCGTTTGTAGAACAACAGTATATAAAACCAAAAAATAACCAACAAACAAAAAAACATGCACATAAGACCAAGCTCAAAACGGAACACATTTCTAACGTCGTTGCTGAAGTCAGCATTTTCTGTGCAGCATCAAATCAAGTTTAGGCCAAACTCCATTAGGACATGAAGGGCCTGATGGTTAACACAATGGCCTACAGAGGAGCTTGTCTCTCCTTAATCATGACAGTAATCCCAAAATAGATCCACAGCAGCGCCTCTAATAAGGAGCGCAAATTGCCCCGACAGTCCCGACAATTCACAGCGCCGCAGCTTCATAACAGTCCAGTCCCACATTAACAGGGTAACAATGACCTTCATCACAGCTTTGCTCATGTTTGTCATCAAATCAAATACGAAAACCAGTCCAGACTCTAATACTATTACTTATAAAATTAGCGAGAGACAGAACAAGGAGCTGCTTTTTGATTTCACACTTTGATCCATGTGGCAGTGGTTTTCAAAAACACCTTATTATTTATCATTATTTATTCCTTTCTTCAGGACTAGAACGTTTCGGCTTAGTTTTTTAGTTTCATAAATATAAAGATATGTCGTAGCCTTTTTTTCTTTCATTGATTATGAAAGAAATCAATGAACAGAGAAACTATTATATGCTGGTCCCAGGAGGCCCAGGATTCTGTGAGTTTCATGGAGACAGAATGGGATGTTCTCTGTGGAGCTTTTGGCGAGGATATGGATGGACTCACAGACTATATCAATTTCTGTGCAGAAAAATCAATTTCCCCAGCAGAGACATCCAGTGCTTCCCTATTATATATATATAAATAAAAAGAAAATTCCTATATATGCATAAATGTATAAATCTATATCTTTATCTATCTATCTATCTATCTATCTATCTATCTATCTATCTATCTATCTATCTACCTATCTATCTATCTATCTATCTATCTATCTATCTATCTATCTATCTATCTATCTATCTATCTATCTATCTATCTATCTATCTATCTATCTATCTATCTATCTATCTATCCATCTATCTATCTACCTATCGCCTGGATAATAAATGTTTTTCTTACAATTAATGAAAGAATAAATGACGAACTCGTTCTGAGAAATGAAATAAATCAATATCTCTGTCTTTATCACATTAATACAGGGATTAATGTGTTTTTTAATTTTTGTTTTCATATTTATTTACATATATGAGCAGGGAGAAGATATTAAAAACACCACTACAACACTACCATTAACCATGGTCTCAATAATTAAAATATGATTCAATTTTCACATTTATTATAAGGTCACCAAAATGAATATTGACTTTGATAAAGTCAGCTGCTAGACAACATTAAGTTTAAATAATGTATAAGATAAAGAGTGCAAAAGTTAAAGGTAAATGACTTTCATCTGCTTCCATACATTTGTAGTCCATAATGTTTACTGCCTTAAAGTTCTGTCCCCATATTCATTCCCATAAAGTATTTTCTAATGTTTTTCTCTTTGCTTTGTTTGTCCAGACTTTGATCACTTATTGAATTTTGTTTTTTGTCTGCTCTGTGTTGTTGTTTTACTTAAGTAACTCAAATGTAAGTACCTGCACTTGGTCTTACACAAATCGGTGTGGCACTCCTGACACCTGAGCACATTAGTCATGTATAACATATATTAAAAACAAGTAAGGGACTCTGATAAGGCTTCAGTTTTATTTTTAACTATTTGAAGCTGATAATATTTTACATCCGTAGGATTTTAAATGCAGTCCAATATGGTATTTCTATTTTGGCTTGAAAAGCGACCTAATTGCTTCCTCCACCGCTGTTTGCAAAATGTTATGCTCTGATTTATGTTTAGACTTTAGAGATTGAGGACAGATGCTCCCCTGCAGAAATAGAAGCAGAGAGAATTGAAAGAGTTCACCTCAGGTCAGCTGTGGTGCGTAAACCTGCAGGCTCTGTGAAATTAAGTGAAAACAGGAGGGTCACACACGTGGCCCGATGATTTACGGGCAAACGCTAGAAATAGTGAGTCACATAATGAGAACCAAGGTGAGAATATTATCATCCCGACAGAGATGACAAACACCGTCCGCGAGTGGAGCGTATGGCCTTGCGTGCGCGTGCGTCACACGTGTTTGACATCGCGACGCTGAAGGGGTGCGTGTGCTCGTGCGTGCACGCTCACCCTCTGCCCTACTTTGTAAATTATGAAGCTGCAGAAAGGACGAGGTGGAGGAGGAGCAGAGGGAATGTCCCACAATGCCACACTGCTCGTCCCACACGAGCCAGATGGATGGATTGACGGATGGATGATGGATGGATGGATGGATGGAGGGATGGATGGAGGGATGGAGGGATGGAGGGATGGAGGGACGGATGGATGGATGGAGGGATGGCTGGAGGGATGGATGGAGGGAGGGATGGATGGATGGATGGATGGACTCCGTACACACAGGTTATAGTCACCGCCCTCAAAGCAGCTCATGCTGTGGCCGTTTCTAAACCTGTCATGTCAGACTTTTAGAAATATTCAACTTCCTGTAACACTTTTCAAAATAAAGGTTATTTATGAATTAAAATAAGGGCCTTGCATGATGGAGCTACCCCATGTGGGACCAAGGTCATGGTGGAAAGCCTTTTCAAGGTCAAAGAAAAATGCATTGACTTTTCTGCATTAATATCTGAGTTATAGGCAGCCTTTAAATCTACCGACAACTTCAACAAACTCTCTGAGTATCTCTCAAATACTCCACTACTCGCCGAAGGGTTAGGTTGTGAAAACAGTACCTCCTTGGTGGAGGTAATAAGTAATAATGATGTTATCGCAATGACTTACACAATGGTTTTATGCTCATCAGATAGATAGATAGATAGATAGATAGATAGATAGATAGATAGATAGATAGATAGATAGATAGATAGATAGATAGATAGATAGATAGATAGATAGATAGATAGATAGAAAGAAAATTGTATTTCTTTCCCAGAAATTAGTAACATCATTAGAAACTTTACGCTGGACTTCAAGCAACTTGGATTCTGTGCCTCTCCACTCTTCCTCCAGACTCTGGGACCTTGATTTCCAAAGGAAATGCAAAATTTACTTTCATCTGAAAAGAGAACTTTGGACCACTGAGCGACAGACAACTTATTTTTCTCCTTAGGCCAGGCAAGACGCTATTTACTTTGTTTCTGGACATTTTAGAACATTTCCTGCTTCCTTCTGCTGACAAGCTTTATGGAGATGATGATTTCATTTTCCAGCAGGACTTTGCAACTGCTCACACGGCAAAAAGTACAAATACGTGGTTTAATGACCATGGGATTACTGTGCTTGATTGGCCAGCAAACGCGCCTGACCTGAACCCCTATAGGAAATTGATGGGGTATTGTCAAGAGGAAGATGAGCGACACGAGACCCAACAATGCAGACAAGCTGATTGTGGAAGCCCAGGCAACCTGGGCTTCCACAACACCTAATCACCTGTTCTTTCAACAGCTCTGAGTTATGGACAAGCCATCTGTTCAAAACCAGTAAGCTCAATATTTAAAATGTGATAAATGGTTGAGACATTCAGTTTCTTTCCCAGTAGACAGTGGATGGATTATCAGATACACACATGGTATGTAGTGATGTAGTGTCACAGTGATTTCTTGTAGATTCTGACTGCAGTGGGGACAAAGGACCTGCGGTACCGCTCTGTCTTACACTGTGGTTGTGGCAGTCTACTGCTGAAGGAGCTACTCAGAGCGCCACAGTCTCATGCAGAGGGTTAGAAGTGTTGGCCAGGATGGATGTCAGCTTGGTCAACATTTTCCTCTCACCCACCTCCTCTACAGAGTCCAGGTGACAGTCCAGGACAGTGCAGGCCCTCTGGGCCACTATGTTGAATCTCTCCCTGTCCCTCTCTGTGCTCCCTCCACCCCAGCAGACCACAGCGTAGACAATTGTGTCATACAGTGTCATAGACTGTTTTTAAGAGATAATTTATAGAGATAAATCAAACAAATGAAAAAAGTCTAAATTACTAATGAATAGTGCCGCAGAAAAAATATAATATGTTTCCTTTTACCAGGAGTCTTACTAGCCATGAAAATCGGTAGATAGTATATTTCTATTATTATTATTATTATTATTATTATTATGATTATTGATAGTAATAATAATAATAATAATAATAATAATAATAATAATAATAAAAATACATTTTATACATTCAAAGTTACGTTACAGAGTAACATTTTTTTAAAAAAGACAATAAATATCAGGAGATAACAAAAATATATGCAATAAAAGCTTAAAATAAATAAAAAGTCAATGCAGGGATCCCACAGAATTAGTTAGCCTAGAAAAGAGGATTTTTAGACGGGATTTGAAAGAGGTTAACAGATACAAGAAGAACAATTTGTATTTCTCATACTTATTAACGTCAAATTATCATTATAGTATTTATGCATGAGATATGATCCAAATGTAAAGGGCCTTATAAATTAAATGTATTATTATTATTATTATTAATATGATAAATATTTTCAAACTAAGCTTAAGAACCTGCAGCTTTTAATGTGAAAGCTGCAAACAACACTTCCTCTTAGCTTTTATTTTGAAGGCTACGCAATTTACTTCCTTTCATCTGGACATAGCTTGCCTCCAGTTGGTCAGCAGCGGCTCGTGAGCCCTACGTTCTGTCTGTTGTCCTGGCGGCCGCGCGTGCTGCCGTGGGTGGCTGTTACGGTCAGTGGTCGAAATCCTGGCAATCAAACCGTTGAGGGCGTAAACGTTGCTATTTATTCCCCCTGTCCAACACCTGGGTTCCTCTGAGAGCCGGGCGAGAAGGGGGTCCTGCGCGGGACGAGACTGCAAGGACTGACCAGCATGGACCCCCAAGCGAAAGATCGTAGCAGCCCGGCGACGGGGGGTTTCAGCGGGCGTCTGGCCTCTCTGGGAGCCGACGGTGGTGACTCTGAGTCCGGAGCCGGCTCGGAGGAGGCTGCGGTGGGCTGCTGCAGCGATACGTTCAGCAGTCTGCCCGACATGGAGCAGGAAACCCTCCAAGAGAAATTAAGAGGACTGGCGTTCAGAAAGCAGACCTCGTATCGGTGAGTGGAGGATGCTGAGAGAGAAGACTTCTCACAGGAAGACGAGTTCGTGTTTATGTCACACACAGATATTCTATGAGCCTTTTTACTAATGTCAATAATGTACATTATCTTAAATGTTTCTCCAGTCTTCATGTTTATCTGACATGTTTATCAGCTAACGCTGCTGGAAGACTAACAGTTTAGCTAGCTAGGCTTATAAACGCCAAGAAAGCGTTTGGTAACGTCATCTCTGAGAACCGACTGTCACATAAACCTACGCTGGTATGTTGGTCCTGACTTGTACAGACTTGGCCTGTTATGATCTAACATGCTCATAACATCCCCAACTTGGCATTGATGCTCCAGAACAGTTATGCCCAATGTAAGCCGTTTTACTTTTACAGCAAAAATGTATGTGTGTGTGTGTGTGTGTGTGTACGTGTGTGTTTGCTTCCTTATGATGTTGTAGTTCTGTAATGTTGTAGCACGCGAAGGGGGATAGGGGAAAAACAATATTGATTTTTAAGCTGTGTATGTGTGTGTGTGTCTGCGCGCGTGTGTGTGTGTGTGTGTGTGTGTGTGTATGCCAGCAGCAGCCTGACACCCTGGTGACACTGGCAGCTGCTGTTGATAGTGAAAACTGGCTGGAGACTCACACAGCAGTTTTGGTTGTCAAACGGTTATGCCAGGAATGCGTTACATCTATCTGTCCCTCTATCTATTTATCTAAGTGTCTGTCAATTTGTTTGTGCTCTGTCTGTGGATCTGTGTCAACCCTCACTGGAAGCCATTTGCGTTTGGAGGTCAAATCAATCATTTAAACATGTTAGTGTCTCATTTTGGCCACTGTGGCAAAGAGAAGCAAAAGTTGATGCATCCAAAATCACTCAAACCCAACTATAAAGTCAGAGCGTCAGTTTTCATTTGCAAAGTAAATAGTTCTTGAATTAGCATTCTGATCATGTCACAGTGTTTTTGGCTGTATAATACATTGTTTTGTTTTTTTGTTCTTTTTATACATTTCCCATTCATTGGAATAAATATGTTGACAAATAATTTTCCAAATCACAAAATAATGTTTTCAATTCAATCAACTTTACATTAAAGTTTTTCGTTTTACCTCTAATTAATGAAGTGGCCATGTAAACAGATTTAAACAAAACAAACTGTCCATTTGGGAAGGACGGTAATCTTATTTCAACAGAAGATAATAGCATAATATGATTACAATCCATTTGACCGATGATTATCTGTCCTGTCTATTATTCTGAATTTTTAAGAGCTGTTGTTGTAGCTCAGTAGTTTAGAGTGGTCGTCGCCTAAATGAAAGGTTTGTGGTTTGATCGCCACACTGCGCCGGAGGTCTACATGTGGTAGGGGGCTTGAGGAAGATCCCGAACCCCAATTTGCTCTCTGGGCACTCCACAGGAACTGCTCACTGCTCTTCAGCTGTGGGTCAAATGCAGAGAACCAATTTCACCATGTTCTAACGTATGATAAAAATGATAACAATTAGCATACATTATTATTGTTATTACATTATTATTATTCAACTACAACACAAGTTTTTATGTACTTTAATGCCAATACATTGCCAGAGAAGCCTCACCACTCTTTCATTTTTATCGTATCATCATGTGCTGCCAGAGTCTCTTCCTCCGTGTGTTTTCCTCCAGGAAACAATTTCTGCTTAAGTGATGTTTCCAGAAGATGGTTCATTTGGAGAGTGCCACAGCTGGCCTCTCCAATTTTTGTAACTGCACCAGTAGTTTGTTCTGACAAATTGGTTGCTAGTAAACTGGTGAACGGGTGGATTTACTCGTGTCCATGTGAAAACTAACTTACAGACACACTCGTGTCTCGCAATTTCTTTTAGCCGTCTTTTTCTACAAACTTTGTTCAATTCAGATTTATTCATATTATTCCGATCAGATTTGTTTGTTGCAATGATTCATATTCATAATTATTACTGGGCCGTACCTTGCTCAATTGGGTTTATACCCTGTGAAATGGGAAAGAATATGCACATTGACATTCTTTCACGTGTCACCAGTGTAATCACGAACAAAATATGTATCCATGGCATTTTGCTCTGGAAGACTACAACCATTTCTTCAGATGTGAAGGAGATTGTAAAATCAGGAATCTTCATTATTATACAATCTGCCCATTTGGTTATACCGGTTCAGGCTGATGACAACAGAGGCCAGATCATCCGTGTCACATGATCTCAAATTGAATATATGTCTGATCTAGGACTGCAAATGACAGTGACTCAGATCTGATTTTTACATCAGAGTTTGGTCACAGTTATACAAAACCACTCAAAAGTGTTTGCCAAAATGTTCATGTTTTCCATCGAGAAATATTTTTGCCAATATATGATTTAAATGTGGACTGTTGCTGCTAAATATAAACTGATAGCGATGATGGGCTGCATTGACTGATAAATGACGAATGCAGCTCCGCTTACTGTCTGGAGAAACAGGAGCCCGACTCTGCTTCTTGTCTGTGGAATATTTATTGTTCATAGTTAATGTTCTGCAACATGTTTCATGCAAGACTCCATAAACCATAAATCTCCGTAGAGCCTGACGACTCACCGATACATCAGCAGAGCATCAATCTGGTGTTGCAGTCAAAAACTTATTTATGCTTCTCCATCCAGCTATATCTGTTCACAAAAACCGTGTTCAGACTACAGGAGTTTTAGAAAAATTCCTGTCATGCAACAAAACCAAAATAAATGGTTTTGTCGCATCACCCACATAATGAGAACTCTAGCAGATTTAATTTAATATCAAACATGCACACACTCCCAAGATTTGTAAGTAACCACACATCACACACTTCTAGAATATAGATTTGTTAGTGTGTCAGAAAGAGCCACGCACCCCCTCACGTTATCTATTTTAGCAGACAATGACTCGGTGCGAGAGCGACTTGCTGAGGTAATGCTTTGCAATGAGAAAGGCAGAAGGCAAAAGGAGTCTGGTTTAGACGAAGGTGGGTTGATTCAGTCATCTAGGGCTTATTATCTCTCGGCCATAATGGATAGAAACACATGTGGGGAAAAGGCTGGTCACTTGTAGGCGGTGCTAGAATTATAAGACTGATTAGGCAGTGGAAAATCTGAAATGAGTGTTTATTTTATGCAGAATCTGGATTAAGATCAGCTCAACCAATCTCTATATACGCCTATCAGTCATACCATTTCAACCACCTGACTGATATTGTGTTGGTCTTTTGAGTGTTTTGACTCCTTTCTGTCAGAACCAGCCTTAACGTTTTCTGCAGTTTGAGCTACACTTGCTCTTCCATGGCGTCAGACATGGCCAGCCTTCCATCCACATATGCATCAATGAGCCTTGGCTGCCCTTGACCCTTTAACCGGTTCACCAGCTGTTCTTCCTCAGACTACAATGATAGATACTAACCACTGCAGCCTGGTAGCACCCAACAATACCTGCAGTTCTGGAGACACTCTGACCCAGTCTTCTAGCCAACACAAATTAGACTCTGTCAAAGTCTGACAGATCCTGGCATTTATTCATTTTCCTCCTTCCTACACACCAACTTCAGGACAAAATATTCACCTGCTGCCTAATATATCCCAGCAACCGACAGAAGATTTTGCAATGAGTTGATCAGTGTTATTCTGAATTCACCTGTAAGTGTTTTTATTGATTGAAAATGGATTAAAAAAAAGGACAGAATTACTATGGGAGGAAATCTGCACTTTCGATAAGAGTAAATATCATGACTGAGAAGACGGGAGGAACACTTTCCCCATTTAGTCCCTCTCCGCTCTGCAGCCTTTTGTAGTTATGTCGCTCAGTGTTCCTGTGTGTAACCAGCTTAAGTGGAATCCCCAAATTAATCAATTTAATTTTTAAAAGAGATCATTTGGCTTACGTACGTGCAGCCAGTGTTTACTATTACCCTCACATGTTTTTCTTTTTGTGTTTGACAATCTGCCCCTTGGAGAGAAAACAGACTGGCCTCTGGACCACAAATCTGACTTTCCTGTATTTGAATGCGCTCCTCTTGCATGTTCAGCGTATGCTAATACAGGATGAGTGGAATTATGTGCTTCATATCGTGCCAAAGTTTAGTTGAATGTTAAATGTTCAGATACACAGTTTAATCCTAATTTTCATCATTTTATGTACTTCAAAAGTCTATCCTCTTCACACGCTAAGCAGATTCCCCTTGCCTTCGTCTCCATCAGTAGATTCAGCCCCCAGTAACCTCTCAGCTTTCAGTTTCATGTATGTCACAAATTTTTCACGTGACTGAACATGACAAAGTTTTTTTTTTTTTAAAGGTCAGTTCATTATTATTACATGTTTTGAGGAAAATATTAACCAAGGTGGGCAAACTTAAACCGTTATCCCACCTCAACCAGAGGTACATTGGGAGTTTGTCGGTAGTGGAGGCTGAATCCACGTCCGTGTCACAGGAGAGAAGTGGTGAAGCTGTATGGGTGTGGGGTTTTAATAAGTTGTTATGTGTGTGTGACCCGGAAATTTAGAAACCAGGTAGTATGCAACTAGCAGCTAACTCAAAGAGTTCTTTTGAAATTGTGGAGGCAATCCAAGGTCTCCATTCCCGCTACCTCAAGGATGAGATATAAGAGGGATAGTGAATGATTGTTGTGGCCGTGTTATTTTATTGAACGAGCGCTGCTTGACCTAAATCTAAGTCTTGCAATCTATCGAAAATGCCGCATTGCTCAGCCTCTGTGTAAAACGGTGATGGGATTAAATGACGGACGAAAAGTCTAAAAATGCATTAAATTAAACTCAAGATGCTCTGAAACTCAAAATGTTTGAAAGAAAATACTTCTCAATGTATGACTGTATGTACGCCAGTTCACAATATGTATGATCATTTACAAATGTAGAACTACATCAAAAATATCAAACTTGCCATGGACTGTCAGAGGCAGAGGAAGATAATGTTTTTAGGCTTTCACAAAGATGGCGAAGATGGAAATGAGAGCGAGTACAGGACAGATTGAGTACAAGACGAGTACAAGACAGTAATTTAAGAATTCTCCCTTTTCACCTTACATTTTCAAAACACCCACACCAGTTCTTCATAAGAATTTCTTCCATCCAAAATCTCTGCATGGCACTCCTTCTGCTCGCAGAATGCCAGCATGCTATCTACAACCGCACACCGATGCGGGGTTAGCTATCACCATTTGGAAAACAAGATGTTCTTTTATAAAGTTCATGTTATATGAAATGTAAGCTACAATATTTAAAACTGTCAAAAAGCCTGATTAATCTTTGTGCTGTGAGATAGACATGATGACAATCTTTGAAGTTCTCCTTTTGTTTAAAGCAGTAAAACAGTTTCAACATGACTTGTTTGAGTTACGTTGAATATTTTACAGTGTGGTGTTCAAATATTGTCCAGCCCCCTGCCAAATAAATCAGTACCTTTCTACCTCTTCTCCAACATAGGTGCCATGACTAGAAATTGTTTGGACGTTTGACCTTAATGGATACAACTATGGATGATCTGTGGACCCTCTTTTTTTCTTTGGGGAAATGGAATTAGCTGGTCAAAGGAGACAGTTCGTAGGAAGGTAGTTTACTCAGCTTTGAAGTGGCCAGTGCCATGAAGGGAATTACCATATGTGGAAATATGAGAGAGCTGAGAAATGATGCTGTTAGAGATCAAAGGCAGTGTGTGTCTGTGTGTGTGTGTGTGTTTGTCTGTGTGTGTGTGTGTGTGTTTGTGTGCGTGTGTGTGTGGATTGTGGCATTATGTGTTTATGGCAACTTAAGGCACATGTAATTTATCTGCTGGACATTTGTCACACTGGATGTTTGTATATGGTGCAAGAATATAGTCCCTCCTTTTATCTATTCTTAGATGTCTCCCTCGTCTGCCTGCATTTCATGCTTTTTTTCATATGTGTGTGACTGTATGTGTGTGTGTGTGTGTGTCTGTCTGTGTGTCATGCCAACTGGTTAGTCAGCAGTAGCACCATACAACCAGTAAGACATTGCTTCAATTAGCTCGGTCGGTCAACCAGATGGACCCTTCATGAGTTATTAGTCAGGTAGTGAGTCAGGAAGTTGTTTTTCGTGGCCACTCTCCATCACAGTTTGTTTGTCAGCAGTTCATTTGAACATTTTTGGTACTGGCAGCCGTTAAGAGTAGCTATTTGAAAATAATAATACCCTTAACTGGAGCCGTATTTAGAGGCTATGGCAGCAATTTTTCCTTACCGTGGTGAAAGAGCAATAACTCACGGTGGGACGGAGTTTCAGACGCTGAAGGTTTCACATTATACCACTGTAAGAAATGTGATGGTCATACCACGTACATTTGCTTATTACTGGTTTGATTAGAACAAAGGGGGAATCTCACACCAGCATCTCCGTGACTGTCCGTGACACATGCATGGAACAGAGAAGAAGAAGGTCCGCTTTTATGCAAAGAAGCAGATGCAAAAAGCAGCTCTGTGATTCATTTTGTGTTCTGACACCTCTCTATGAGAACACTGTGGTGGAAATTCTGTGAATTAAGATAGAGATCCAACTTATCTCTATAACAATGAATTATCACTTCTGCAGCAGGGCTTCTGGACATACAGGATAGTTATCCTGTGAGTGACTGTGAAGGCAAAGTGCGTGTGTCTGTTGGGGTGTTCTATAGGTTTGTGGAACAAAGAACATTTTCACTCAGGCCTGAGGTGTCACTTTTTTACATGTGGTCAGGATGGAGGCGGTGAGTGAGTGAATGTAATGTAAATGTAATTGAGATGTGTGGTGTGTCTGTAGTGGTTTGATCAGCTCAGGAGGAGGAAAATGTTAACTTCAATAAACAAATGGTCATAAAGGGTCAAACTTTCTACTATAAAAAAAATTCCATTAAAGTAGATATGAATTTTTTCAGCAGTTTGTTCTGCTTTAGCTCTTCAGTGGAATAAGACAACATAGGCTTGCAGTTGCTCCCCATGTTTATCAATGAGTTTTGTGCTCTCATGATCCTGTCTGTGGTTCGCCAGTTGTCCTTACTGGGAGCGTTTTGGTTGACACTTACCGCTGCAGACTGGAACTCCTACTTATGAAATTACTCCGAAACAACCACCTCTGATACCATTTTACTGCAACTTTCTGTTAAGCTCCATTAGTTTATCAGAAAAACGAGGATGGAGTTTTGTCAGCAGTGTGGAAATATTTTTAAGGAAGTGATGATGCTTCTTTTCAAACAGATGTCAATTTGTCATGGTTATTACATCGTGTTCCGATTCAAAAGTGGATAAAAAATGATGACACCCTCAATCCTCCTTCACCAGGACTTGGTTACATCTATACAGAACATTCACACACAATAAGGAAGGTGCCAATATATCACCGATGTCACAGTATCCCAATATATTGAATTGTAATCGCCCTATATGTGTTATATGGCTCGATTTTAGCCAGTACACAACTGAAGTCACGTCAGTACCTGGCAGTAACTGAGCTCATGAAAAATCACAGACTACACTTTTCACTTGTACATCGGCCATAATAGAGCAGTAGTGCATCTTCAAAGCCTCCATAATCTGATCTGCACTCACAATCGAGTAATCTGCCCCGAACGCTTTGAAGTCTTAATGCACCTAAATCCATTACCCAGACGTCTACGATGTTTATAACCTTTCTGGCATACACTAATACCTAGTGTCACATCCGTCTCATGGCTGTAATAAGCTAACCATGTAAAATGTTCAGTGCCACTTTGGGCTGCAGTTTACCCGGCATGTAGACAGAGATTTTTGCCGTGTTTCTTTTATATGACCAATGTTAAAAATAGACTAAAAACTGATTTATTTCACGGTCATGTATTTCCTTTAATCGATGAGTTACTTTGTCAGAGGAAGAAATCAGTGTCAGGCTTTTAACTTGCCAGTTTTGTGCAACCAACCATGCAAACGACCCGGGAAACTTTTTACTTGATATACGAACTAGACTTTTGTTTTTACGTACCTGTTTAATAAAGTGGAAATAAAGGATCTAAAACTTGTTCTGTTTACACAGAAAGCTTATTTCTTTCAACTTGTGAGCAGGAATTTGAACCCGACTGGTGTACCACGTCTGAATAAACAGCATTATCGTTGACAGACGTGGCACTAATAATGATAGGTTTTATCACACAACTCCGTGCCAGAAAAGTTCATGTTGTTTTATTGGAGCTTCCAACTGGCTTGCTAAATGTTCACTAGATCAGTTTCCTGTCATTGAATGTTTATTTCAGTCCCATCGAGATTTTCCAAAAACATTATCAATTCAAAACAACAATGAATCATGGCTTTGTAAAGATCCTGCATGTAAGGGGTGTAAGAACAAAACCGTCAACGGTGCTCAGCCTCTGGGTATTATAAGACCTGCATGCTGAATAATGAATAAAGACACTGATGATGTATGATATTATGGTATAGATATGTGGCCTCTGCAGTTTGCAGTCTGGGAGAAAGTTGATCCACCGTCAGGCATCATGCGCTGCCTCCTATCTTTTGTTGTTTGTTCATTTGCATAAAGATTTACTAGTCTGACAGTCAAACACCGCCCCAAGGTTTTTCTTTTTTAACTAAAATAACAATCAGTGTCATCGTTCATATTTGGACAGTGCAGGGCTTTAATGACAACCCAAACCTCTTCCACAGTCTCCACCTGAAAAACTAAGTATACAATTTTGACTCTGCCTGCCAACATTACCAGTCTGACCACAGAGGGGGAAACACAAAGAGAACAACACTTTGTTTCATCATCCAGCTTATCGTGTGGTGAGATTTCACCATGTCCTTTATGGGAAACAGTGCAGAAACAAACAGCCACAGGACAGGATGTTGTAACATTATCCCTCCTCTATTTAGAGCCCACTTCACCAACGACAGATCACAATAAGGGCTCACAGTCCAATATACTCTGTCTCCCATATCCTCTCAGACCGCGAGACAAACATACAGAGAAGGGGAAAGGGAAGAAAGGCTGAGAGAGACACATGAAAAACAAGAAGAGCGAGACAACATCAAAAACAGATATAGATGTATCTCATGTTGGTACCGCTGTGCACCACCTGCAGGGGTAAATAGTGATCAAAGGCATCTCGACATTTGATGCTGCCAGAATATGAAACTCTCTGTTCAGCCTTCAATTAGGACCAAACACAGAGGGGAGAGGGAGAACAGACAGATACAAACCCATGGAGAGAGAGGGGGGGAAATATGAGCAACAACCAGGACTTCAAATCAAATCAAGTTCTTTTCATATACAGAGACCTGGTCCATGCAGTTCTCTTATCGTTGCCACGTTGTACACACCTTTTTTTGAGGGGACACATACTAAGGTCAGTTGGTCACGGTGGAAACGTGACAGAGAATGAAATAGGACGGCTCATTATTACTACATTTCTGTTGAAAATATTATATTAACCAAATAGTCTTGCGTGACGACGATGAAGTAAGTAAGAGGCTCATAATCTCCGTTTCGATATATTTCTAAGGCAATGCAAGAAACAAGGAGGAGCAACAGTGAAGAGGAAGAAAATCCGTCAGGCAGATACATTTCAAAGCATTACTGTAGTTAAAATGAAAACATATAACATTAGATGGAGAAACAAAAGTTAACTTTCACCAAAGATAGCACATGCCCGGTAACGTTCCTGAAGGTCCCTGATGTAATTTAGACGTTCAAAGCTTCAGCCGCAACTTATTGATCCTCATCATGGCGATGAAAGGATTAGCAATCAAAGGTTTTTCTCCTCATGCCAAATCATTTGTGTTGCTGTTTGACCATTTCTCTTCTTTTTTTAATGAAGCTTTGCTCCTAGGGCTTACAGCAGAGAGATAGATAGTTGAGATCTGGAGGCAGGCCTCTCTCACATTTCAAACGATGTGATGTGTTGCTCTGATGCCTCGAGGCTCTGAAAGGCAATGGTGAACTTTTAATCTTCCGATTTGGGGTCCCTCTGTGTAAACAACAAACACGGGTCAACATCCCAAAAGAAAGATGTGTGTCATATTTACAGACCTCTGTGATGCCCTGCCCTTACAGTAATTGTGCCACTGAGTAATAAGTCACAGTGCAGTGCCACAGCACTGGTTTCTCCGGGGAAATTAAGTTTGAAGGGAGGACAAATAATCATTATACTCAACAGGGTACTGCAGTCCACATATTACTGGTTCAGAACAGTCACAGTCTAATTACTAAAGACAGCGAGCAGCACAGGGGGTTCTAACATATTTATTGAATGGGTTCATGCAATGCCAGGATGCGTTCGTTTTTTTGGTGTGAATCAGATTTCAGCAGAAATATAGAGAATTCGATATTTAAACATATCAAGAAACGAGCCAGGGGATGAAAATGGCACGAAGGTCCACTTTAATCAGAAGCCAGATTTGAAATTTCTATTACATCTGTCACGCCACATGCTCAAATGACACCACATTATATAAGTCTGCAATAATTATAACCGCTAACTGGGATTTTTCTAGGTTTAGCCATATAAGGGGTTCAGTCCACCACAGTGGACCAGAACTTCAACAGAGTGTTGGGCCAGGGCCTAAACCCGACGCCTGTTTCATTGTATAGTTCAGATACAAAATGTTTCAAGCATTCAAAGCTCCCCTGATTGACCCACTTCCTGTGCAGATTTTTCTGCCATGTTCAGATAATGAAAAATACTCATACAGTAAAGCATTTTCATAATCTCAAATTTCATTAATTCAATTCTTTTGCTTGAAACATCTGTCAGGTCAAATTGATTGTTATGACAGGCCAACGTGGCCCATAGGCCCGATACTAAGTAGCCCTGGTCTAGACTGAAATCCAGGCCATTGTTTGATGAAATTACACTCTTTTTTAAGCATTGTCGGCCCTCAGACAATGGACTCGATTAACTACGTTGATCTCCTTAGTTATCCTGTGCCACCCTGAGGTTGTCATTTAAAAAAAAAAATCCGGTTGTGTCAACATCTCAATGTCTCCCAGCTTCCTGCAGGGCGATGTTTTCATTCATTCAGGGAAATAGCCAACAGATATTATAGACATTCATGGTCTCAATTATATAAACCCTAATGATTGTGGTGGTCTACAAAATCACGAGGTTCACAAGTGCAATGAGTTGAATATCAATGAAATCTCAAATATGAATCCCCCGACATTTCATCCTGTTAGGCTTCTTTAAAGGAATCTGTTGATCTTTGTTTAGTTGAAATACTAGTTACATTGCAGCATTTCGCACAAAGGGCTCTTCTGCCTTATTTTGTTTTTTTCTCCCATTAAAATAAAAGGGGATCTGAAGAACCTAATCTTAAAGTGGATCAGAGCTCTCACCTGAATGTACCAGTTAGGGTTAGCACCGTAGGAGAAAGAGCTGCTCTTGTACTTCCTGTACAACCAGTTGTATTCGTCATGGTATTTAGGTCAAATTCAGTGCAACCTTTGGGCTCAAGAGTCAGTACATCTTAAAGACTCTCGTAAATTTTTAACCAGACGATCAGAGCTACAATTGTTGGTGAAATCCAATGCTGACTGACACAATTTCCCTCTCATCCTCAGCATAGATTAACAGATACACATGCATATTTATGGCTCTCTTTTCTCACAGGGAGGAGCAAGAGGAGGAGGAGCGAGTAAGTCCTATGGGTATGACCATATGGATTATTTAAAAGTCACAATGGGTCTACAATGACTGTATATCAAGCTTTCATAGCGTAGCTAGTTCGGCAGTTTTACTGTCACAAACACTGGAAAAATCTTCATAATAGTACTAAATACTTTATTAGGGCTGTTTCTAATTATAATTTTATTATTTATCTACTGGTTACTCTCTTAGTTAATCAATTACTTATCAGGTGGTAAAAAATATTAGGAAAAAAAAAAGCAAATATAACCCTCACAACTTCCCAAACCTCAAAGTTAAATAGGTAAATCTGTCTATCCAAGATTTTTAAATCCAGATGTCTAAAAGAAAGAAAATATTCACATTTGAGAAACCAAAGGCTTCTCAAAGGCCAACTTTAACACACATTTGCTTTGAGGATAGGGATGAAATAACCAGTTTAACATTATATATATTGTAAATAAAATGTTCCTAGTTTATTGTACCGATGTAAAGCCCACTGTGTCCTTGTGATCTGACTGTGGACCATATAAATCAAATTGTCTTGTCATTTGAAGATGGCGCACAAATACATTTCCCAATGAATTGTCCTAAAATTGGTGCCACACAGTGGCCCAGTGTTTAACACAGATGCCTCAGGTTCAAAAACATCATGGAGCCTCTCTGTGAATTGGTAACTTAATCGCTTTTTTGTGTGAATTGTTGTCTGTCTTTAAGTTTGTCCCTTCGATGAACTGGAAACGTATACAGGATGTATCCAACCTCCTACCTCTCACCCAACAATGTCAGCTTGGATTAGCTCCAGAATCCCTGCAACCCTGACCCGGGTAAGCAGTTATCAAAAATGGATGGAAAGATCTTCCTCTATAACATGCAGCATGAAAACAGCAGCCATGATGACAGAGTTTAAGGAATATACAGGCATGTAAGGATGCAAATTAAATGTGAAATGGGATCCAACACCGAACCATTACAGCTTTTCTTCTCACACTAATCGGGCGATCATGAAAGAATCAGAGAATCAACTTCAAATTTCATCCATTATCACTCTGCATTATATAAAAAAAAACATACATATTGATTGGAATTGAACCAAAAACATTTTAAAACACAGTCAGTAATTTTTTCTAGGTGAAGGTGAGGTCAAACTCAATACAAACAGTTGGTGCAGAACTGATGCTGTGATGCCAGAGGGAGTGTATCCTTTCCTGGCAGAGTCAAACGTGTTGAATAATGTGTGTGTCTGTGCGAATGTATGTGTTAGTGTGAGCACAAGCATGTTTGAGTCATGGGGCTATGGATAGGAGTATTGCTCTTCTACTCTGACTCACTAACACTCTCTTTTCCATGCTTCCATGCATGACATACAGTATCTAGACAGACAGAGACCTCCTCACATCTCTCACTACGTTATCTGATGTTCCAGTTGGCTGGCGGTGCTTTTGTGTGTGCATATCCATCATGGTCTGGTCAGTGGAACAGGAACGACGGGGTCTTTTTTTTTGGAACACGATTAAGATTTCAGACTTCTCTCTCTCTTATCCTGGCCTTTTCAGGAGTGTTTCAGTGTGTGGCTGTTAGAGGTTATTTTGCCCATAATGCAGTGAGGCATTACCGGGGGATTGGCCAAAAGGAACCACTCCTTATTAGTCCTCTAGCTGGCTGTAAGAGGCTTTTACTGCTTGAAAATGAGGCTGAAAAAACAAGCGCTAAGGGGTGAAACAGCAGAAAAAAGAGAAGTGGATTGTCTCTGTTGTAATTGACAAGAAGAGAAACCTCCGTGTGTCTAAGATTAGTCAATTACTTCCTTCTCCAGACACTTGACACCCCATGCAGTATTTCAAATATATTTAAATATGGCCTCTGGCACGAAAACCAACAAAAGAACGGACCACATTGTACAGCTAAAGAGAATGACCTGGTAAAATTGTATAAGGAATAAAAAAAATCAAATGATCATAGGCTTAAGACTTGCTGTGAGTTAAGGTAGAAGTCAGTACACCCTCCCTAATACCTCTCCCCCCACCACTTTACATACTGTCAGTGTGTATTTGCATTCCTCAAATCTCAAATGTGCAGAGCAGAAGCACAAGGCATGGGTGAGGTGTGCATTTTGCACATTCACGCCAGTTGAAAAGACGGGAAAATAAAAAGGAATGTGTATAAAAAGCTTTATTGTTAAGTCTTGTAGGAATTGGTTACTCTTTCAGAAGCTGCTGCTGTAATATCAATATCCCTCCCTCATATCCCTCCTCCCTTACATTCATTGTACAACGCAGAAGTAGAACCTGCTAGATTTTAATTTCCGTGAGCGGCATTGATTGACTTTGACTCTCAAGTTTGTAAAACAGGAGCTAGCCAGCTAAAAAGACAGCCGGACAGGATGGACACACTCTCTCACCAACTGTGTGTCAACAGTTTTGGATGGACAGCCGGCGGAGTGATTGACTGGAATGTGAAGTAACTAGATTACTATCCTTTAGTGAGTAAGCGAGAGCTGACCTGAGTTTGATCCTGGGTCTCATGGGACAGCGTACGAAGATCGAGACACTATTAGTGACATTTTGATGCATTTTAAGCTTTTTGCGTGTCATTTAGTGCCATCAGCATTTTGTGATTTTTTTAAGCCCTATTTTGTACGTATGCATTGAAGAGTGTTTTTTAAAAACAACAAAATGACAGCCTTCCCTGTTACATTGGTGTTTTATCTTTACTCGGAGGGTAAGCAGCTCCTGGATCTTGCACTATCTGCCAATTTGTCACATTTATGGTTGATTTTCTCCTTCATTGAGAGTTTTCTGCAGCATGTGGGTAAGCACACATAATACAGTGTCAAAATGTCACTCCCCCGTCCATTCCTGCCACTCCGTCGGCAGTCAATCGGTGCGTTGAGTCACGATGAGTTTGAACACGCTGTGCAAAAAAGACCATAACTGTTTAGAAAACGCTAGTGTTTAAAATTTACTTCAGGCTCCGGCACATTATTTATATGCTCATTAGTGAGACCAGGGTCTTATGAATCCAGAGGTGTAATACATCATTAATCATGTTAGTGATCCCCTACGGTGTCAGTGCAGGCAGTTAGGCGGTTACCTGAAAGACTGGATGGTCTGCTGGAGGACTGACTGACTTCTTACTGTTTCATGTTCTGGTTTGTGTGCTATCTAACGCGTGACCGCTTCTCCCATGGGGTGGCTGGGTCTGTTGGCAATGGACAAGCCAGAGCAACTCTAGCTTTAGTTGGATCAAGGTTGTTGCAAGTCTTGAGCTCTCCGGAGGAGGGGTAGTACCACTGTTCCTTTATGTCATGAGAAGCCAGTGGAAGTGGTTCATACAGGATCTGGGATCCCCTTTGGTGCCTTCCTTCAAACGATTGGTGACCCTGAAGACGCTAGAGAGGAGCTGAAAAATATGAACATTATATTAGGGCAGGAAGCCACACCTGATGAGTGAATAAGTTGGCTTTACCTTCCCCTAACCGGCAAACAACTCCACTCTTTTGCACTTTCTTGAACGGAATTAGAAATTGTCCACTCCACACGATAAAATAAAACAGTAATAAACTACTTAATAAATAATTATGGCTCACTGAGTGTCAAACACAATGTTATAAATATAGAAATCTAGAGCTGAACATCAAAGCCCTGAATAAATAAATGTTCAAAGTAATCATGAAAAGATCGACGGTGGGAGGTGTTTTTATTTTCTGACCTGTTGTTTTTCGGTAATTTCGGTGGAGAAGTCGGTGGCGGCTAGAGAATAAAATGGTGAAGGAATCATTAATACAAGGTGGCCCTTGTCTCTGAACTAACCGCCTTAAGAGACCAGCAGTCCCTTTTACAATAGCACCTCCTCCCTCCCCTCCAGCAGGCCCATCTGCCTCGTGCAAGCCGATAATAAACCTGTGGTGTTAACTGCTGAGGTGTCACTGACTCCATCAATGCCGCCCAACTACCACTCGTTCTCACCGTCTCATTCACATGCAGCTTGTCGTTCATGGGAATTTTCTGCTTTTCTCTGCAACTAGCAGTATGATTGTAAGATGAATATGATTATGGTTCGAGTATGGACTGCTGAATGTTGGGAAATACTTAAGCTGGTTATTTTTTGAAAATAATCAGGAATAGGAACCAGGTAATCGTGCTTGTATTATTGTGGAATGGCTCTGGTTTGATCATTTTCGTTTTCCCTCAAAAAAACGGCTTCTTCGCTTTGCGGCAGTGTCACAAAACCAAGATTAGCTCCGTTAAAATCACTTGATTAATTTTAATGACTGATTTCATGAAACTTTTTTTTTTTTGATGTCCAGTTCTACAGTGTGTAATTCCATGCTTCTGATTTTGAGTTTCTGTGTCAGAAGGATTCCTCCGCTAAGGAACTGACAGAAAGGCGTCATTATTATTATTATTATTATTATTTTATTTATTTTCATGGCTTTATAGTCTTTTGTAATCATCGTGAAATGAATGTCAAAAGGTTTCGGTCTGTTGCTGTGACTCCAAGTGGTTTACTAATTTGGCGAAGATCACAGCCAGCTGCTCCATCACATCCGGTCGGAGAAGAGAGGTTTGACGGGGGAGGAGAGATTTCTGATTCTGAGATGACCGTAACGGGAACTTTTTATTTTTCATTTCCTGTACGTGGACATCTCGGTTGCATTTGGTCCCACATCTCTCTTTCACTTTCCCCATTTGTCACTGTCTATTTATAGATCTCTATTAATATGCTCCTGTGCTTGAATGTAAACATGAATGAGCTGCATGGATTAACCCCGGCCTTTTGGATGCGTCTCTTGTGTTTGTGTGTATCAGGGCAGGTTGGATCGCTGAGCCGCGAACTCAAAGCTCTCTCTGTCACTCACAATGCAGTTATGTAGGCACGCACACACAATATACTGTATATAATGTGACTCTCAACATCTGCGTCCATAAGTCAACCCTCCTCCACTGCTGAGCTCCGAACAGTCAGATTCCAACACATAGTATCTTGTGCTTTTTGGAGAAGAAAGCCGTTTATTTCACATTTCTGTTAAACAAAAGATAAAATATTGATTGAATATTTTTAACAATTTACAAGTTCAAACCGGACAATAAAAAAACATCTTCACTTCTTATTTGCAATGTAATTGAAGTCATTTCAGTCCTTCAACACATGACGCCTTCAGAGGGAAATTTAAAAAAGGGCTCTTTTGAGAGGGTAGCTTCCACTTTAGATGGAAAAGATCTGTTTCCATCGCTGACTGAGAGACTGAGACTGAGACTGAGAGTGCACACAGTATGACTGGCTGCACTCTCAGTCTTGAGACAAAGTCTCTCTCGCTTTACTCTCCTTCACCTTTCCGCATATACATTTAAGGCTAGATCTAGGAATTGAAATGATCATAAGTATAAGCACTCTAAATAATCAACAGGTCATTCATTTTATTGTGATGCTTATTTTAATCCCACGTCCCATCAGCTGACCAATCAGTAAAACTCTTCCACTGGATCCAATTGATCCACATAATATCCTTTTTTTTGGGGCATATTATGGGCACAAACCATATTGTTTGTTGTAGGACCCAGAATGCTCTGCTAAGCTGGCTTTTTGGTGACGGTTGAAAAATATCTTGAAGACCAAATTTTGAGATTGTCCAATCTTTTAATACCTCTAAGGTGGCCATATAAGGTCACCACTGTCCCTACGTCTGTCTGTACGTCACGGGATATGAGCTTCCCACATCCCCTCAAAATTACATACGTAAGATATTTTGTAAGCAAACAGTGTGCAATAGGTTTCTTCAATGCGGTTGTTCTTGCTTTTTTAGCCATCTTTGAAACGAGGGGATTCGTGTCAGATCTGAGTCAGAATGCGGACATTCACAAATGACAGGGATTCAAATTGAAGTCTTCCTGTAGCAGGGGGGCATCTGTGTCCTCCAGTTCGCCGTTATGCCAGAAGGCTTCACCCACCAGATGAAAGCCTCTTGTGAATCGTCTGGATTTGGCATGGTGGTCGCCATTCCGTAACTCCCGCCCTACATAAATAAAAGAGTTTTTTAAAGTGTTTTTTTTTCCTCTCCAGTTGAGTTTCCTTCGCTGGTTTTCATTCTGTTCTTGACTGACAAACGAAGGCGCCCACGCACACACGACGTAGCAGACCTCAGCTGCAGAGACACGTTATAATTAGTGAGACTGCATCTTTATCTCACTCTCTCTTGTTTGTGTGCCTTAATTTGTGTGTTTGTTCGTGCACTAATTGCCCAGGTCAGATGAGATTCCTTTGTAAATAATTAATTTTTATCATGTAGCTTTGTTCTGATGTTAGATATTGTATTTTTAATAAAAATATTGACGGCACAAACTTTCACAGTTTGTGCTGTCAGTATTTTTATTTATCTATTTTTTTTTTTTGACAATTATCTGCAGTAAAAATTTACTACGCTGTCCGTTTTCATTCTGTTAGCTCTGTGTTTGTATACGACGCGTATCCCCCACCCTCTCCTGCTCCGCTTCATTTGTTCTCCTTTCTATACACCTCTATCTTCTCTCATCTTTTTTTTCTCTTTCTCATTTTTGTAAAGGTCAGATTCAGATGCACAGAGCAAATCTGAAGCCGCCCCCACATTGCATGCTTATCTTCTCTGTCTCTCTCTCTCTCTCTCTCTCTCTCTCTCTCTGTCTCTGTCTCTCTCTCTCTCTCTCTCTCTCTCTCTCTCTCTCACACACACACACACACTCACACAAACACACGCACACGCACACACACACACACACACACTCTCGCTGAGAGTCTGCAATTATGTAGGTGTCAGAGGAGGTTGTGAGAGAGAGAATGGGTGAAGAGAGGGTAGTATCACTACTGTGTTCATGCTGTGGTTTTTGACACATTTTAACCGACACTATTGTACAACATACATACCGTGTAAGCATCGCTGTGACAAACTGCGTCTCGTTTCTGTGCACTCTTGCTGATAAAACTTCAATTTCAAATACAACCGGTGTTATATGGGTAAGAAAGAAATCAGAACGTCGGGCTACGACTCTTCTTTTGAGAAATGTTACTAAACCTGTTTATTGTCTGAACCAGAGCATTTATATGTTAAAGAGTAAGGGGGCAAGTATGGAGCCCTGGGGTCGACCAAAGGTCAAAGGGGCTATTTAGAAGAATGCATTGATCATGGTTATTCAGAAAGTCCTATTTGATAAGTAGGATTTTTTTTCTAACATCTGAGGACTTACGGAAAAAAATGTATGTAACTGTATGTTTTTGTCTTATTAGACAAAAAACGTCTAATAAGATTCAAATGGTTTTCTTAAAACTTAAGACTATTTTCTACGAAAAACTAAATTTTACACAAGTCTGGTTTTATTCTCGTTTGAAACATGCTTGACTAGACGATTTGTCATTTGATGGTAAATTTATGGTATCTAAGATATTAAATTAATAAAGGGCCTAAAACGATAAAATATGCAAAGAAATCATTTTCTGACAGTTTCTTTTCTTGGCGAGGACATTAAAAGGTTAGAGAATTAGTCTGTGTTTAAATAAATGTTGATATTTTACGTCTTGATACCAGAAAGCAAACATATCAAATACAGTGTCGCGTCAGTTTGTCCATCCATACATGTCCCTCAAACGACACACCAACAGATTCAAGGACAAAGCCATCACCACACTGTGGAAAAATATCCAAATATACGGAATTCTGTATAATATTGTCTTTATTTATTATATAATACTTGCAAAGTAAAGCACGCCATACACTACATGTAATACTACTTATTACTGAATACTGCGATATTTCTTATTTTATCTCTGCAATATTCTTATTTAATTCTCATGCATATGCTGGCATTGACTTTTGTACAGTATGTGCGTTTGTGTTTGTGTGTTTGTTAGACAGTAAAACTGCGGTAAACCTGTTGTAAAACTACAACAGGTATCTGTGAGAATGCTTTTTGGTATGCCCAGAGCTCCGGTCGACGTAATGCACTTCAATTTTGTTGTAAATTATATAATGACAATGATATGATGCTCAATTCTGGATCTGAAGGAGAGAGACGGGCTTTTTATGACTGGGCAGTCTGAACCTTTTATGTCAACAACACGTTGTTTTAATCTTGAGTCATTCAACAGGTGTCAGTGAGTCAACAAGCAAACATTATAGTAATTATCTATGCCAAGGATGTCATGTTTTGGTGTGGGTGTTTGTTTGTCTGTCTCTCTGTGTGTTGGTGGGATTACTGAAGAAGTTGTGTGTGTGTATATATATATATATTTATATATTACAGATCTGGTGATCCAGAAGGTTCAATTTTTCAGGGCTCACACAAAAATTGCTACAGTTCAACGAATATCAATACCACAGATTTGCAACTAAGATAAATTTGCATCTGAAGCTTTGATGATGTTGTTTGATGTTATTTTGTATCTTAAAAAGTTCCTAAGCTAGATTTTAAAGAAAGTCTTCAGTATTATACTAGTGTTTTTCCTCAATTTCTATCAAATTATGCCCTGCGATGAACTGGCGACTTGTCCAGGGTGTACCCTGCCTCTCGCCGGATGTTAGCTGGGATAGGTTCCCGCCCCTCCGTGACCCTCAACAGGATAAGCGATAGATGATGAATGAATGAATGCTATCAAACTAATGATGATATCAATGTCATTCATAATTGTAGGGTAGGTTTTATTGGTAATTGAGTCTAATTATGGGCGTCGAACTATCAGGAATGTGGGGTTTTTTTGTCCTATAATATAATTGGGCAAACTGAGCTGACTTGGCCAAGGCTTTAACTCAATGCGCTTTCTAGTTTGTATCACACCACCAGAAAAATGTAAGCAGCATTTTCTAAATTATGAAACGCATTTAGGGAATATCCGACTCCCCTTTGCTAGTTAACCAGTGCCTAATCTACCCATTAAGTAAGGCACAGGGCGCAAGGGGGCTTTATTTTCTCCATTAATTATTCATAAGTGCTTTTTGGTTGTAACGTTAATCAAAACAATTAGTGTCGCTTCCTGCGTCCGCCGTCTCCAAACGCTCTGGACCATCGACTTTTTGACTGAAAATGGGTGGATGAATTAATAGGATATATTTTTAATAGGGGGCATATTACCTACAGTAAGTCAGTTAATTGAACAATTATGCATGGCGTCAAGTAGCTTAATTTCTTAACTTCACTAATTATTTCTCCCAACATGCCAACAGGATCAGTCGGGATCTAATGCAATCAAGTAGCTCCATTTACTCAAATCAGTGCCTTTTTTATCATTCATCTTCAGGTGTTTCCTAGTTTAAGGAGTAACAACTTAGTTTGATGCATGTCCGTGTGTTTACAGCTCAGAGACAGAATTTTCAAAGATACACAAGAATTTTCTTAAGCACCAGGAACTACAGGTCCGAATAATGGCGGCGAGATGCGTATTTTATGTGATCGGCAATCGGCCGGGCAGCCTCACTAAAGCTGCTTGGGTGCCGATTACACACACATGTGCAGTACAAGCAAACCAAGTATGAGCTGCCATGGCTACAAACATCCGCCCAGCAAAACCGGAGGCAAGCTGTGTGAGGTGAAACGTTAAAAAAATTGGAATCCTTCAAAGTCGGTATCGGCCGGTCAGACTTCATAAAACTCTGTGATCGGTGATCGGCCATGTCATTTCACCTCTGTCAGAACCTCATATTTTCCTAAGCCCTCTTTCATCTAATCCTCTCTCCCTAAAGCGCTGTCATGAACTTGGCCTAATACAACTCTTTGCTGCTGTCTTCATCTTTTTACATACATTTGCATGTGGTTGTGCCTTTCCAGTGAATACGTGTGCATTTGTGCTGCATAAAGTTTGCATCCCATTCAGTTTGAAAACACATTTAAAGGTTTTTATGTGTTAACAATACCTCTAACGTCAAAGTTTTATACTCTAAGGAGATAAATAGTCGATACACAATAAATCTATACCCCCAATACACTGCTTAGAAATGCCTTTTATGAATAAGAAACATTAATCACAATTGAGGAATGCAGATAGTGTCCTGCCATCGTGCTATAAGAGGTTTGAACACTGAGTGATACGTTCAAATCGGTATATGGATTGAAATGAACTAGTCTGTGTATTACATCATACGGAAGGTGTGTGCGTGTTTGTGTCTGTTCAGACGGTGCAAAAATGTTTTGTCTTTTCAGGCAATAATCTCTCCCGTGGGCCTGGCATGGAGAAACATGCCATCGGAGCGCTACCTTTATTTTACACCCATGTGTTGCCGTTGACAACCAGGGGCTATTTGTAAACCAGTGAGGTTTTTATCGGTGGAGTCTTATTCTCTACAATTTTTCAAGCCGAAAATTCAATTTCTGTCGTTGTATGCATGTTTGCGTTTTGGAGTTGACATTCCAATCATAGCGTACGCCACATATTTCACACTCAAGGCCAGATCCGACTCGCAGAAGAATTATATCTGCCCCACCATTATATCTATTCCCTTGGTTTGTTCATAATTCTATAAAATGTGTAAAATAAGAATGAATTGTAATAATACAAGGCCAAATTTGAATGCTGTACGGCCTTCGATGTGGACTCGATTTTACATCCCCCCCCCTCTGTAATTTAATTTGACACCCCTGGCGTAAGCGTTCAGCTCACAGCAAGTTAGAAGTTCTCTCACGATCCGTGTTCATCTTATAGAAACAGAGTGGGTTTTCTGAGTGGGAGTTTTGGGAAAGAAGAGTTTGCTCTTTAAAATATCAGTTAATACAGTTCGCCTTCTTTTACGTACATGGGAGCTGGATTAATAAACGTGCGTTACTAGTAAAGCGCCGTAACGCAGCAGTTGCTTGTGGCATGCAGTTTCATTCTCCAACCATTTTATTTCTACAATGTTTCATCAGATCCACATCGACGGAACTATATCTAGCTTACTCTCTCATGCATACTGTTTGATTAATTCTTCCTTCTGCGCAGTTTAAAAACATTTCTTTACATTACTGCATTGGCCAACAAGTCTTCCCTTATATGGGAAATCATTTTCCTCCTATGGAAGTGCTGCTGCGATTGAATTAATTTGACATAGAGCTGAATCTTAATCAAATGTGTGACTGAAGTTGAAAAAAGCAAGAGAAAAATGGTGGGTGGCTGGATGAATAGAGATATCAGCTAGGAGGTAGATGAGGATAAGGTTGAAGAGGGGAAGGAGAGAGAGCGGGACAGAGTGAAAGTGTGAAGGAGAAATGATGAAGAGGATGACGGTTGAGGAGAGAAGCCAAGGCCTTTGGGCAAAGCCAAGACCGCCTACAGATGCTCTCTCCTTCACTTTCTCTCTCTCTCTCTCTCCTCTGACAATTATCCCTATTCCTCCCTTTCTCTCTCTCTCACTCTTCTCCCTTTTTTTCTTGTGTCCTCTTGTCCTTTCTCTCATCTTCAATCTCTCTCTCTCTCTTTCACACTCACTTACTCCTCCCTTTATATCTAATCTTACTTCCACGTTTCTCAGCAACTCTCTTCACATCTCAGAGGCGAAATAAGAGGCCAACGCAGAAGTGAAGGGCAGACATGTTTGCACAGGAAAACCAGTGATATTCACTTATTCCAGTGAAAGACAGCAAAGTCCTTTAGAAATGGTGAGATAGAATATTTACGTGAGAACTTTTTGAAAAGAATAACATTGAGAGGCTGAGCAGTTAAGATGCAACCCTGCTCACAGTGTGAACATGGTACCTACAAAACGGACGATTCTTCTGTTATTACACAACACGGTCGAATGGTTAGGAATCCGTTCCCTATTTATTCATTTACGGAGAAACAATTTCATTGATTTGGAGTCATGTTTGTGTCCATCAGGTTATTCAAAGTCAAAACATTGAACCTCTATAAGCTCTTAAAGTTTATAGTTTCAGGACGTTCACCAGTTATGTTCTGTGCATTTGAGATGTTGAGCAGGTCTTATAGCGTTTTCTTCTAAGGATGAGCATTAATACTCTGTTTGGACAGCAGTATTTGCAGTTCCCACATTTTGTACTTGTACAAGCAATCCTCTTCATCGATGTCCTCAAATTAAATGTGACTCATCCAGAATCTCAAACAGTCCATATTGACTCTACCTAACTATTTCATGAAGTAAGCAGTCTGCTCTAAGATCAGATCTCATACTGACTCAGTGGTGAAGATAAAAACCCCCTTGCTATTTAATAGGTCAGTAATAAAAGAAGAACGATTTCCTTGTGTCAATTTGAATGAGCTAAATTTAGACACAAGTAAAAGCAAAAAAAAGAAGTGAAATATGAATAATAACTACACTACAATATGAAAAAAACCCAATTGATATCTCCTGGAAGTGGTTCATATGAGGTAAATTCAGACTAAATTGGAACAACGGTTAGGAAGTAATGTCCTTAGAAGTAGTTATGTTGAGTCAGTATTGACTGTTTGAGGTGTTAATGACTGGCATTTGATATAAGGAGTTAAACAAGAGGAAAGCTTTTAGAAAGCAGGGGATTGGGGGCTTTTCTGGGATATAGCCTTGCTGTCGGTGACGACAGTGTAGACCTATTTTTATAGGTATATTTACAGAGCCACCATTACAATAGACACCAAAGACTATCCACCTAATGTTTGTTGAGCCCATAAAAACAAAAACATGACACAGGAGATCGACAAATCCATTAATCCTGGATTAGCTCAGACGGTACATGCTAAAACAATCTATACACAAATTGTGAGGAAGACCTAAGAAAAACAAACAATAACTATTCCGTGTTTGAAACAAGAAAAAAACAATAAACTATGGAAACGAGTATAGAATACAGAATATATGGGTCATGAAAATTCAGAGACTCCAAACAATAAAGCGAGCCAGAGTTGAGAGGGTAAAATTGACATGCATGTTACAGAGAGAGAGAATGCTTATAAATAGTAGGAGGAAGGTCGGAGGGAAGGAGTCAGGCTTCCTGTATGCAGCCTTGCAGCCGGATACATATACCCACACATATACACAACATGTATATGTTGGGACATACATGTTTGACACACTTCTAGATTTTAATGTAAAAGAGAGGTAACTCTTAAGTCCTCTCATAAAACAAAATTACACACGCAAATATTTATAGGCATTTTGACTTGGCGATTATTACTGTGTTCTATTATTCTGTGTTCTAATGTTAATTACTGTTAAATGACTTCTCTGTCTTTGTCATCAACACTGCGCTGCTTGTAAATCTTCACTATTTCAACGATACAACTATTTTTTCTTCCTGCCGCGTTCATAATGTTGATGAGCAGGGTCGTCACGCTGCACTTATGTTCTCAAAAACAGTTTGTTATCGACCAGAAGTGCCTCCGCGGTAACTTCATGGGCGTGTGTGAAGACAATGATCTAATAAAAGTCGATGGTGTAGCCAACAGCAGCTGCTCGTACACACCCACTCCCTGTCAGCGAAGCACAGAGAGGAGAGAAGTAGACTGTAATTGAATATATTATATGTTTTAAGGCAGGGAAAAACTCTGAATGTTCAAGACCGGCTCATGTATAGAAATGTGGCCCCACACACCAGATTCAAAAGATAGAGGAGACAAAGATTTATGCTGGATTCACACTCGAGGTTTTTCATATCTTGACTTGATTTTTAAAAAAGTGAGAGGCAACAGACATAACTAATAATATAATAGAGAAGATTATAATAACTTTATAATCTTCCGAACGCACACGCTAAACCATTCATCCAGACGGCCAAACCACACACACACGCTTTTTGCAGTGAGGGTTTCACAGTGGCGATTCCGCAGACACGCGATCTAACGGAAACTCACGTGACTAAACGTGACTTCAGAAGAAAAACAAACATTATCGGTCCTGTTGTGATATATCTCACGTGATGCCTTATAAAGGCACTCCTCTTATTGCCATACCTCGATAAGCTGCTCTTATTCTTTAATAATCCCCCTGGCTCGGGGTTCAGGTATGTTTGGGTTTTTGTTCGGTGCAAAAGAACGCAACATCCGGTTATGACGCTTCCCGGTTCGCTCGCTATTGCGGGTATTCCGTCGGAAGCGGCCTTATCAGGATTGATCAAATCAAATAAGTCTGATATTAATGATTGGAGATCGGGGAGGTTCCGACTTGATCGGGAGCAGTAAGATAATCATAACGAGACCAAACAATTGAGAATTATTTGGACAAACAGTCGTTTGAGATAAGCCTCAAATCGCGCCGCAGCCCAGCTAGTCATTAAATGTTTATCAATAGTTAGTTAGTTAGTTTATAGTCCATCGCTGCACAAACTGGTCCAATCACCAGTTGTTCTAGATCTCACTTCATGATATGGTAAATAGGGAGTAGATTAGTTAAGATGATATCACCTTGAATGTCAGATTATTTCTTCCCCTCCAATTATTTCTTCAAGCTCTTCCTCTTGACATGTCATTCTCTAGGGAGTGATCAATATAATATACATAAGTACAATTTTTATGTAGGGTCTTTGGTGTACGTGACCTTAAGAAGCATGAAGGTATGCAAGATTTCACAATCTCGTTGTCCGTATCTACCAGCATATGGTGCGTCAGAGCTTGACCTTTCACGCCTTCCTCAGTGGTTTCTGACAATGCTGTTTCCCATGAATCTCCAGAAATGCTTTGTGAGGCTTCACAGTTCTCACTGTTCTTCAAACCCTCTCCATTCCTGTTTCTTGTGTGGGTCGCAGATAGTGTGGGGGGTTCCACACAGCATTTCTTATCCAGCATCCGCCGCTGAATGTGGCCGAGGCAGAGAATGTGGCCAAGGCAGAAAATCTTGTATTTTTCCATCAAAAGAAGTTCAGACATGAAGTTTTATTTTTCTATATATGTAGGCCGTTAGTTTAATTTTGTTACCATTCTCGCATTCACTTCTCCCACACATGCTCAGTTTTAATTTCCTCCTGTTATCTCCTTTTCTGGGACTGTCACTTGAGATATCAACTGTTCTCATCAGCTATCTATCCAGAAGCACAAAGACACGCTTCCTTTATTATCAACTCCATTATTCTTATTTTAAAGATAGAAATGTTTTTGCTGCTATTCAATGCGCCCTCAACCTCTTCAGAACCAACCAGCAGATCCACCAACTTCATCACTTCCTCGGCCACATCAACCTCAGTGTCTGGACTCCATGGGTGGAATATTTAGATGATGATCAGGGTTTTCCTGTAGATTCTGAGCTGCACCGACTTAGAGAAGCATGGATCAATGTGAGGATGGGGGAAGAAGCCTCTTTTTTTTTTTTTACAAGTTTAGAGGAATAGAGCAAAAAAGTCGACACTGCTGGTCAGACAGGCTAATTATTTGGATGCAGTGTCAAAGGCTACCTTGTCAAGCAGCCTCTGCTCGGCTCCATCTCCACTCTTGGACATATGCAGGTGTATACTTCAAAACGTACCTCCGTAAATCTCTTATCCATTCCACAGCTGGAACATGGCTGCTTAATCAGTGTGGCCATCTGGAGAGACACTGATTCTGAAATGAATGGACTAATTGTGCTTGCTGGTTTTCCTGCTTTCATGGCCTACATGTGCATCAGGTGTTATAGCTGGAAATCTACGGTTAGGGCTCGGACTTATGAGGCTCCTACAGAACCGAGCAGACATTTGTTTTTAGTGTGAGAAGGGGGTTTGCGAAAGGAGACAGACAGACAGACTGGGAAGGAAGTCTGAGTGGGGTTGCCATGACAACCACACCATTCCTACCCTGCCCACTGTACACATGCATAGACACATAAAGGCATTTGCAAGTCCAAGGCAGGGAAATAGGAAGTGTTTGTGCAGTTATTGTGGGGGTGTACAGATAAGACATCTTTTGTTCGGATTGACACTAAAGAAGCACTTTCTGCAAGCCACGTATGTGTGTGTGTGTTCAGTGTGCGTAGGTGTGTATATTTGTCTTCTCAGTGTTGATTTCTTCCTGCTATTGTCAGTAGTGGCATGCGTGCATAGAAGTCTCTGTGTTTCTGTGTGTGCATTGAAGTTGGGTCTTGGCGTTAGACTGTGGCTGAGACACAGCTGCAGGAATAATGTCTACAGATTGTCCGATATTCACTTTCTATTTTATTCTCTTCCTTGTTATTGGTTCTAATTTAGGGGTGCGTTTCGGTAAATGTCACACAGGAGTTATTGACTTGGTAATATTTATATTTAGACTCTTATCTAAAAATCCTCATTATTAGCTTTATCACCTCGATGGATGTTGGACTGCAAAGGTCTGTCCAAGTGTAGAGAACTGGTTATGGTAATGGATGCATACATTTTTTTTGTTTAAAGATTTGTAGTATTAGCGGGTTTGACTGATACCGTTTCTGATACCGTTTCGTTTAACAAAAAGCCTACTCTATGCGATTGGACTTTAAAACCATAACATTCCAAAAGTGGTGCTTCTTTTTGCCACTCCATGACACACGATGTTCAATTCAATAAATAATCATCATAATGTTAAGCGCCTAGAAATTGAAATAGTCAGTGGTGATAGAAATATTTATTTTTCATGCAGATTCTTTCACTCCAGTGAAGACAAGCAAGAGTGGGTGATTAGTTAACATCTTGCAAATAGCTCAAATATTTGCACTCAAGAGTTACGTACTTATTGTAACATCCACAACCTAGTGATAGGTACATACTTCTTCCAGTCTTAGTTTATATGAGCTGTTGGGTGTTTACACCCTACACAAACTGAATCGCTGACACATATCTGTGCATATAATCCATCAATTAAAAACATTACAAAGTAACAGGATTGTAAGAGACTTTGAGTCGAAATATTATCCCAGATTTTCCCCTTTTATTTTGTCAGCAGCAAGTGCAGTGAAAAAAATTACAAAAAGTAAACGGTGGATATATTTACAAAAATTGAAAAATATATATACAAACTATCGGCTTTAACAGCCGACAGTACTTCTCTCAACAAGTCAAAAACACACTCCCTGCAGAAGAGCCTCAGGCTCTGGCTTTATAGAAGACTCTCCTGCCACTAGCCAAACCATTTTTGATTCAAAATCAATCAATCAAAAAATACCACTTATACCTTACATAACATTCCTGTATATATAAACACTTCAAGCTATGTGAATTAATACAGAAATATAATGTCTACAATACATATAAGTCAGTTACAGATGCATTTCTGCTTATCTATGACAAAAAACAAAATCTATGTTTTGGCTCACATCTGGTACAGCCCTGGTACCCCCATCTACTGAGACCATTGGTTTACCCCGCACCTGGTTTGACAGGTGGACTAGGGAATGTTGCCCAACAGGTGACAGTGAAACAACCAAACAAATCATATATTACAACAATTTGAACAAATGGATACTTTTGACATTCAACTGTTTCCGAATGTTATTTCATTCATATTTTCTTTCATAGGTGTTTAACTGTTAAAGGCATAACAGAAGGAGTAACAAGAAGAAAGAGATTACAGTTACACCGATAAACTGGGGAAGTACTGCTGATGCTATTAGTAGACGCAACAACAGAAGCATAAATGATTCAACCTGCCGGCATGATTGAATTAATAATAGAACTGAAAGTTCTTAAGGGTGTGTTTTAACCAGTCTGTCTGCAGGCATGGGTTAACCGCGTGACAAGGATACTCGCATGTATCAATGGTTTCATACAACCTAGTGTACTGCATGTAGTACCTAACATACTATTAGAGCCAGACCTAAAAATAAGCCAATATCTGAATATTGCTGATATATTGGTATTTATGCATTTGTTTGAGATTCAGAAATGTCTATATGGTTTCTATTAATATGTTTTAATGCACCTTTTTAGGTGATTTAAAACAGAAACACAGAAAAAAGCATATGAAACAGAATTAGGCAAAATGCGCATTGGACTTAATGAATGCCTGGAACATCCAATGAAGTGGCGACATCATATCTGTTCTTTTATCGTCCCTGTCACATGGGAGTTGAAGAAGTTCCTGGACTTTTTGCTGTCTCTCAATTTTGATTTTTGTTTGTAGCTAACTGCGTCTAGATCCTTGTGTATCCTCCCACATGGGGGATCGAATATAATTTGCTGTCAAAACATCCCACCCCCATCCTGTCCTACCAAGACACTCGCTTGTTCCATTTACACATCAATTCTGCGCCGGGGCTACTTTCGTTGCTCAGACGCGGAACAACAATGGCCTACAATTACACCTCTGACATAAATTGATGGAGGAAAATTGAGGCATCCGATACCGTTCATGACGATGAACCAACCACCATAAGAACATAAAACATAGGAACAACAAAGTTTAGAACATAAGACCCTAAAGTAATTCTCATAGGATATGGATTATAGATAAATACATTAAGAGAATACAACCGAAAACAACACATCAGTTATCCATATGACTAATGTAGCTAGAAACCGGCAGTCCAGCACTTTTAAAATGACTGTAGTCTGACAAAGTGCATTGAAATGCAATATATTAAAATACGGAGTAAATCCAAGTGAACATTCATCCATAAGATCCACTTAAATAGTTTTCTGTAAGAAAATAGGCCCCAGTGAGAATTGAACTCACGACCCCTGGTTTACAAGACCAGTGCTCTAACCACTGAGCTATGAGGCCTTGGTGTCCTAGGCACAGTTTGGTGGAATAAAGGTGCAAACAATCCCGCCTTCAACAGGTTGTGTGGGAGGGTGTGTGTTTGCGTGCGGTGATCCACCTTTAAGCATCCCATCACATTACCTGAAGCGCTGAGGAGAGGCCTTGTGACACACATGAACATGCTCTGTCTCGTCTCACAGAAATGTGCAGACTACGTCACCAGTGAACCTTTCCAACTGACCCACATAGAGGGAGAGAGAGAGGAGAGAATAAAAGGAGGGAAATAAATTGGGGTTTAGATAATGGAATCGGTAGAAAGATAAATAAACAGGAAGTGGAGCAGCAGAAGAATATATCAAGAGTAGGGCAGATAGAGAGTATGTCCGTGGCTTAAGTGTCCTTAAATGTCAGCTTTCATGTTTGTGGCTTTGTTTAAATTATGATTTTCCATCTGTGTGTGTGGTTAAGCCAATATTATGACCAAGACTGTAAATTTCTGCATGTTCTAAACTATAATTGGAAAATGATCTGCTGTGACCGTGGCTTCTTTTCTTGTACACTCGTGGTTGCTGAATTGACAGACCTGGAGGTCTGGACTCACAAATGTTGTTATCAATAGGAGTTGAGTAAAAGGGAGTATCTCAGAGTTTCATCTTAAGATCTGCAGTGTGAACAAAGCCGCTTAGAGTCAAGATTACTAAAGAACCACTAAGACATTATCCACGGTGGTACCATAGGACTGGTCTTAGTCATTACCATTCACTGCACGTCTTTTAAGTGTGTTTGAGATTACATTCGAGGAATCACAGTATCATCTTGTGAAACATCTTATGCTATAAAAAGCACTATCTTAGTCAAGGATGTGAGGTACTTTCTTCGGTGTCTTCTATTTTTGACCAAAGTCGCTGATGACAAATCACATTCAAATCCTCTGGAATGCAGTTTTTGGGGATTTTTTTTTTTCTCTCTCTCTGTGCTGTCAAGAATTAAATTCCCTATCAAGCATAACTGAGCCTTTAAACTTTCTGTCTTCTTCGTCCTTAAATCCTCGTTTCATCCTGAGTCGGCTGCACAAATATTCAACTGAGTTGCTCCCTTCATGAGTTCATGTGCTTGTGTGTCTGCACGTCTTTCTCAGGTTGCTTTGAACAGGTTACCTCTTACGTAATGTTCTAAAAATAGATCAGTTTCACCTGTCAGGGAATGAAGAGGGGAGAGGACACACAGAGGACAAGGCTGAAAATAGCCAGCTAAAGAAGAATGGTGAGAGGGTCAAATGAGGCAAACTATTTTTTTCCTTTTATTTAATCTGTCAAATTTGTATTTTCTATCCAATGTGCTGACATTAACGTTTATGTTAATGTGAGTGTTTTGGGATTGATGAGATGAGAATATGCTGAGTTTGTTATCTCTTTAATGTGTGTATCTTTTTAGTGTCTCTTTAATAGTAATAGTAGAGTATTCAGTAGTATGTTCACACACTTAGTGTCTACTTTGACACTAAACAATGGAATTTCAATATGAACTATACCATTTATAGGCAAAACCTCCAAACCGTTGTTAGTCCAAATGGACTTCATGTGGACCACCTCAAGGAGATCTAATGTGTATTTGTCATATTTTGTTGTAATTATTCATATTTCACTCACTAGGAGGGATCTCTATTACATAAAACCTATTTTTTTTTAAACCAGTACTTCCCAGCGTTGAGTCTGACGTGTCTAAATTTAGCTCTTGTGAATTGACACAAGGAAGTTTATCTTGTTTTATTATTGAGCTCAGAAAAAAGAGTTCACCGTATTTGTTTTCATTATTGAGTCACTATGGGATCTTATCTCAAAACATATAACTGACTCCACTATTGACAACAAATTTTTATCTTGGTAATCCAACCCACAATATTTACACCAAAGTTGAAAATGGAAATCGGCAGATATTTAAATTTTTTTCTAACTTTCTAAAAACAATGTTGAAGGTTTGCTATATTTTTCATCAAATTTTGTCCTCTGTTTCCCACTTTAATTCAGTTCTTAAATATAAGCTGTAACATTCAGCATTAATTCTACCTAATTGTGTAAAGTAATTTAATAAAAAGGCTATTATCACTTTAGATTTACTGCGTCTGATAATGATCCATGATTCTGTGCTCTGTTACCTGTCTGTAAACTTAATTATTTGATTACCTTTGATCGAATAAAGAGGCAAAGGAAAGGAGGATGAAGATGGAGTTGAGGTGTACTGGATCCAGTGTCATAGTTCATTGGACACCACTGCTGTCAAATACGCACGCACACACACACACACACACACACAGAGGGCTGCTTCTTACTTCCATTTGCTGCATTAATCCATTAATTTACCATATCCTTCATCTCACCACAGCATCATTGACCACCCTGAAGTCTGATCCTTAATCAGGCCTAATCTCAAACTAAATCATAACTCCTTTCTACACAACTTCCAAGGGAATAAAAGGCACACTCCTCTACACACACACAGGCTACACACTGCTACACACTGCAGAGCTCAGATGTCTGGGGTTAGGTCTGGTTTGCCCGTCACTAAGACTCACATAATTCCCTGACTTGGGCTGTGAGTGTAGAGAAAATAACTGGTGGTTATTTTCCATGCTGGACTAATACATTAAGTGGGGGAACCATTTAGAAGAATAATGATAAATGCTGGAGCAGGTGGACGGGGAGGAAGGAGAAGGAGGGTGAAAAAAGTGCAATGGTTTTACCGGCTTCTAGGTTACAGGTGAGTGAGACCATTGAGCAGTTGCCATGTTAATACCGACTAAAATCATTATTACTCAGGTATATCGGCTAACTGCTGTTGTGAAACCATCTATTCATCATATAAGTGAGTGTCCATGTCAGGATTGAGCAGAGTGGCTCTATCTCCAGTGGGTTTTGGTGGATGGTACTGACTGTTCCTGGTGGGGAATTTTTGGGATGTTGTGCAGGTGTTCACGCTCTCATAGTGCTGTTTGAACATCCTATAAATGTTGATGTTAAAGTCATAACTCAGTAGCAGGAATGTTCTGAAAAAAAAATCACCTTTTAGCTGATGCTGTTAGTCAAGCTGGTTTAGATCTTTTTCAGTTCACCTCATTACTTTGGTAAAATAAGAAGTTCCTCGTTTATTATGCACTTCTGTCATTAGAGCTAATCACCCCTTTATTTAACACCTTCATGAAGATATACAATTATTTTAGTTGAACAATGTACAATTAATTTCCTGTTTATTCAGGCTCTGTCTATAGCAATGACCTCATCAAGAAGGGTAAAATGTTTTAGCATAAACATTTTTCAAAATTCCCTCTCTGATATCGATTTGACATTGCCATGAAAACATCTTCAAATTGCTCATTCAAAAAACCTTTATTTAAGTTTCTCGACAAAAACAATATTCTTGGTGAAAACACATCTCGATGTTACAATAATGCTTCGCCAGAATCCGAAAGTTAATGAACCGACAGTAAACGCATCATGCCATAATGCAACTTGTTGCCGAAAGCTACATGGTTTGATTTGTTGTTCACATTTAAGCATTATCAATGTTGCTAGTCCTTTTTTAGGAATTAAATAAATAAGAAATTAGTGGGAAACACTGAAAATATTGTATATTTGTGTCAGGATGTTAAAGGAAAAGTAAATTTACTCATCATATACACATCAAGTCATCTTCAAAGCAGCACAGAGTTACCTGGTTCCGCCGCTGGTGGGATAGCTTAGTTAGACCACACCACCAGCTGCATGGCAGATAGACCATCATTTAGAAAACCTTGGCCAGATTAAAAAAAAGGAGTTGACATGAAAAATATGCGGTTATGACTTCTTCTAGTAGGGATAAAAATAGCTTACCACTATAAGTGTGCATGGGAAAATACGTCAAAATACTGAAGTGAAACTCAAAAGTCTTCTACCCTCATTCATCGTGTGTTTGTGTGTGTGCGTGAGTTCATCTGTTTTTGTGCCATGGATACAAACTGTGTTATTGAAATAACATTTCATTTAGCTTGGCTGTTAACAGGCAGGGGGCGTCATTGTGGGTGTTCGCCTCCTACGCCAACTTGATTCCGTTCACTCCGAATACCATGGTTACAGGCCAGGGTGTATTCATTTTGAATACGGCTACAGATAATGTGCTAAGCAGTATAGAGCTGCAGCTACGTGGCGCATACGTCCTTGACAGATGCTGCTCTCCATGTTTTGATGGTGACACGCCCACTTTTCCATCGATCAATGGACTTATTACGTTTGTTCGGCATATTCTGTTTCATTCAGATTCATTATACAATATGGAAGATATTCATGTTTTTTTTTGACTGTTTTTTGATTTTATTTGATATTGCATTATGTTAGATAGATGTAATTGTTCGTTTGGAATTTTTAATCATACTTTGAACAAACATCGTCGGCACAAGTGAGCTGGCTGAACACGAAACTCACACTCGTGCAGTTTTGTTTCTTTACTCAACCAACTTCTCCCACGTAATCACAACATCTGCTCCGCGAGCCAGTAGATGTTAAATTCGATTCCTCCCACCCTCAGCTGCCTGGGACTGTTTTTCTTTTCTTCTTTTTTTCGCATCGCCATGCTGAGACACACAGGGATATTTAGAAACTGGTTTGGTGAGGAAATTACGTCGCTGAGGCTTGTTTTCCACCAATGATAGGACTCACCACCATAATCGCCTGAACCACTCGCACGGTTTGTACTCTGTTCCCTGAGAGTATGAGGAACTACGAGGTTACATCATCTCCAGTGTGTGGGATGTGAAATGAAGATGGTGTATGTGTGTGTCTGTTCCAGCAGTCCTACACGTCTTAGGAACTGCATTAATAGTTGACTGCAAAGTTGCTTGAAACACACACAGATAGAAGTGATCCCCCACCGATATAATTACTGGATGAGCTGCTGATGCTCCCGCTGTGCCGTTGTCAGAGCAACGCCGACAACCCACCTCTGCTGGAAGAGGAGGAGGAAGGGTGGAAGTGGAGGAGCAACAGAAAAGTGGGAGATTGGAGGGGAGGAGGAGGCGAAGATCTGAGAGAACTGATGTAGAAGACAAAAAAGAAGATGGAGCGAAGGCAGAGGAGGAGAATAGAAGATGAGAGTGGAGGAGGAAGAGGAGTGTGATTAGTTCCAGAGACGGTCACAGAGGAACGGGCAGATAAAGAGAGAACTGTAAAAGAGGGTAGAAGACACAGAATTACAGAAAGAAAGAGGGAGAGTAGGTGGTTTTACACGTGTGAGCAGAGAGCAGCTGCATACAACTCCAGCGCTCAGCCTTCAGTTTCTTTCTCTCCGCTAATGTTCCTCTGACCTGACTTGTTTAAATGTCACCTGAACTGAACAGATGCCTCTCATTTCAATGTCAGGAATTTGGAGGAACGCAGCTCGCGCTTAGAGAATCTCAAAGTTGTTGCACCGTTAACATGGCATCTTCAGGTAAACTAACGGATGAGACTGTTATGGGGTGATAACTCCTCGAAGGAAGATGCCACCATCGAAGTTTGATGGAGGTTTCCGCTGAAATCACGTTGTCTCTTCATCTCTCTTCATCACACTTTTCCTTCTTAACTTTTTCTCCGTTTCTAATGACCCCCATCTTTAACTTCACCGGCCAGGGAGTTCAGGATTGTCGCAGCATCTCTGTCAGCAGGGCTGCACAAAAACTACTCGACATGTCATTCTGTTCTCCTATACCATGATGTGGGTATAGTTTATACACGTCAGCTCAAATTCACAAGTTAACCAAATCTATTTCATTGAGACTTTCATTTAAGTCCCTTAAGGTTTTTTTTTTCCTGATTATTTTCATTCAGTTATAGATTGAGAGATTTTGTGGAAACTTTTAGAAAACAGGAGTCAAACAAGAAGCCAGTGAATATTGGAGGGGATCCAAAGAAAGGCTAGATGCATGCATTTTTACTAGATACCTTTATTATGTTAAGATAATAATTTGAATGTGCATTAAGGTTTGATTTAAATCATATGCATTCCACGGAGTGCCCTTGTAGTTTCTGAGCATGAAATGGTGGGATGCTTGGTGGGAAGCCTGAATAAAAGAAGTTTTTATTTTTTTTGCTTTAACCTGTCACCTTATGGAAAGTCCAGAAAATGTGTGTGTGTGTGTGTGTGTGTGTGTCGGGATGGGTGTTTTTTACTTGGGAAACACAGCAAAGCGTCCCACTGCATTTTGTGTGTGTTTAGATTTAAGAGTGTGCCTTAAAGCCTGTGATCCTGCCTGCTTTTAGAAGATTAGGATTCACCCAAATATAATGGTGGCCTGTGACCTCAGCATCTGAGTGTGTGAGTGTGTGTGTCTGTTCGTGTGTACGTTTACATATTTAAATTTGTATTCCCATTCCGGTTACCTAGTTTTCTTGTTTCATAAAGAATATCTCAAGTCGATGCTGTCGACTTTACTTTCTGACTGTTAAAAACACATTTATAAGTAAGAATTGTCGCACACAACAAACAAACTTCACTGTAATTATTTGATCAGCAATAATCAGTTTTTTATAATCCTCACTGCTCAACACTTAAACCCGTCAAAAACAGGATTAAATAGGATGAAGTGTTCTTGCGTTAGTGTCTACAAGTTAAGTATTTTACCCATCAGCTTAAACGCAAAACATTTTCTATTAATTATTATTTAATTTATTTTTCAAACTTTATTCCAACGGTCATCACGCAGACACATCCTCACACATTTACACAAACTGAGGGAGATGAAAAGAAAAAATACCCGGATTAAATTATCATTAACCTAATTTAACAATTTCCATTCAAATCTGTCACGTAGTTTATACATAGCTGATAAAAAAAAGGTTAAAGAAACTCATGGCTCCACCCCTTTATCCTGTAGTAGCTTCCACCCAGCTTCATGAAAATCCGTCAAGTAGTATTTGTATAATGCTGCTCACAGACAAACAAACAATCAGACCAATGCTAGAGAAAACATGCCCCTCCTTTGTGGAGGCAACAGTCCAAACCTCAAATAAGCATGGAAACATTCACTCTTTGCTTTGGTCAACTTCCAAAGAAGTGGTTCAATAAAACCGTGTCCTCCTCCTCCGACTGCTTGACTTACTTCCCTTAACCCCTTCAAGCACTGCGGTCATTACAATGGAGGGTTATTCAGCAGTCATTTTCTCGTAAATGCATGGGTTTTGATTGTATACTTCCTCATCAGCTATTTTGTAACCAGTTATTCATCATTCGGGGGGGGGGGGGGGGGGGGTGAGAGGCCGAGACAGGGAGGTGCCAGGATTGAGGAGTTGAAAGAGAGGCTCATTTCTCATGTTCGACGTCAGATTGTTTCAAGGAGAAGGAATACGGTGTGTGGAAAATAATATGTGGAAGATATTAAATAAATATTGTTCTGTTTTTGAACAAGTTGTGCGTGAGAATGAACTGGGTTCCGGCTTGATGCCGTGTCTTCAGATCTCAGGGGTTGAGCAGAAAAGTAAAACTTATCAAGTCTGATAGAAACACGATCCAAACCACAAACATGAGATGCTGATGGAAAAGATTGGAACCGTCCTTTATCTAGTCCAGCAAATCTATATATTCATCATTAGATTCCTGTTTGTGTGTGTGGGTGTCAGTGTGTGTGCTCGTGTGTGTGTGTTTGAGTCTGTGTTCTGATCAATGCAACATATGTCCCGTCACCATACGTCCTTGCATTTGTGCCATTGTCACCCACGCAATACTATTTAAATCCTGAGTCATGAGGGTGCGTGCATGTACACTTGTGTGTGTGTGTGTGTTTGTTTGTCAGGGTGTGTCATCAGGTTACAGTGTGTGTAAGTGGACCTCTCTTTGTCCAGGTTGATCATTTTAGACAGAGGACCAATGAAACTTTCAACAGGGGTCAGATGGTCTGTGCAACCTTTTCCACTGACACACACAAACACATTCACACACAAACACACATGCACACACACACACACGCTCAGCCATACAAACACGCACACGCACACAATGGTTGCACAACTCGACTGACACAGAATAGCACTTTGTGTGAAATACTGAGAAATGAAAAACTATTTGGTTGTTTAAATGTTGCACATATGCAAACCCGTCTCATAAGACAAAAAAATACTATTTAAAATGCTGCTTTATTTTATTTATTTATTTTTTTGGTTTAAAATTCCCTATTTGTTCAGGTTTTTTTATTTAAAGGAATTCACAATGTCATGTCACAATGCAGGTTCTTAGTTGAAGTGAGACCATATTGAGATGTATTGCAATGATTTAATTATATCATGTATTTTCAGTACTGTATAAAATGATGACCAAAACAGAGTAGGAAAGAAAACGGTGGACAGGTTCTTAAAATCCTTCTAAGGTCATACACATAATACAAGTTAACCACTAGAGATCTTGGAATAAGTGCTCAATTAACTTAAATCCTGATATTTGAAAGGGCAAAGCATCAGTTTTAATGGAGGAAAACGTTTATGGAGTCACAAATCTGTCTGCAAAGGTTTTCATCTATAAATGTTATGTGATCGCAATCTTTTTACGATCAAAATCGTTCATAACAATAACAATTGTTTCGTAATGTTACCTCTGATGCTGTGCAATTTTTGAATTCTACTGCTGTGCATACATGTTGATTTCAAATAGGTTTTATTGTCAAATAACTCCCCTCTTCTTTCATATAAACAAGTAAGCAGTCATAGAAGTCATAGTGGCTCTTTTTTATACATTTAACAACGGCTTGATCAGATTATATAAAGTGTGCTAGTGACATATTGAAACAGTTTCCCCGACAGCTGCCATCACATTTAATACTAACTGTGCTACAATCTGATTGGGGCGACCAAATACATTGTTTTCAAGCTCCAACCAGTCAGAGCAACAACCCGAAAATAGAGAACCCTGCCATGTGAAATAAGCACAATGTTTGGGACTAGAGGTGCATCAATTGCAATTCTTTTTCCATTTGTTTCATACCAGCTTTCTAGTATAATTCTAATATCAGTTTCATAACATAAATTCAACTGATGAAGATGCCCTATTTATTTTCTCATCTAAAGGCATCAGTAATAACCAATAACTATTGATGTTTTTATTTTTAGATAAACTGGTTATTAGCGGTTTGGGCTGTTACCTTGTAGCTACAACCCTCCTCATCCTAATTATAGGGCTTTTCTTTTTCCATTTGAGTGGAAACCAAAATGCGCCCACAGTGGTTCTGTGGTGTTTGGCTTTGCTACTAAATGATCCATGATGTTCTCGTCAATAGACACTCGTCCGAAATAAATAGTCTATGGTGCTTCAGGCTGAGTTAATTCTCCACTCATAGCTGAACGAGCTCCACCACATGACATCAATAAGTGTCAAATATTAAATCACGGTTTAAAAATGAGGTGGAATTAATGATTAAAATATGACAGTTCTGTTTCATTCAATGGCTTTCTCACATTCTCGCAAAGGTGATTATGTACTAATTGTGTCAGGGCTATGCTGACAGTAGCGATGATGTCATCATCATGATGTGGGTTGTTTCTTGGGAATGAAGGAGATAATGGTGAAGAAATCCAAACTTGAATGAATTCCTAATCATATAGGCGACAGAAAATGGGAAGAAGGTATATAGCCTTGTCAGTCAGAGACAGACACACGGAGAAAGATTGATGACTGCTGACTCATTCTGTGACAGAAGAGATCTGTCACTGTCTCTCTCTCTCATCACCCAAAAGTGCTGCTGGCAATCTCTCCTCCAAGCTGTTACCACTTCTCCTCGTTCTCCAGACGAACCCGATGAAATGTGTTTTCATGAGATGAATAATTAATGGAGATATTGAATTATACTCAAACCTTTTTGGTGTGATTTAGCTGCTCTGTGGTAAGAGAGCTGTGTCAGACACAAGGATGACGATGTTGATTTTTTCTCATTTGGTTTTGTCTCATGTTGCTTTTAGGAAAGCGATCTCCCGCTCCGGACTCCAGCACCTCGGCCCTCCCCAACCCTTCCTGCCTCCTGCATCCAATGGGCCTAACACGGACCTACGGACCTTTGTGGATTGGACGGTCAGAAATGCTCATTCACTCACTTCTTATAACACCACTTCAACAAGAGCTCTGTTTCTTTGTTAGTTGCTTGCTACTAATTGCATATGCGCTGAAATATGTAACAGATCTGAAATGCATTGATACATTTTCTACTACTTTAAGAAAACAAACTTCCTCCAGCCTCCATTGCTATCCATCTGAGTCACTGAATGACATTTGAGCCGTCCTCTTAACTGATTTACAGCCATATGTTCATGGAGAAATGAAAAGAAACAATTTTATTGTGATTTCCATCGGTGGTAGGAAATGTCCAGATAGGTGGACTTTGGAAAAAAACCTGTCAAGGTGATATAGAAGAAAGTCGTGTGAAAATGTCTATGGATTTGGAAAGCACTTGAGTGAAGAAAAATATTGGTTGCTATGGATTAAAATAACGTTACAATAAGTTCAAGACATGCAAAAACTACTGGTATGGAGTAAATGTCCCTCCGACACGGAAATCGTGAGACCTCTTGATCTTGTACAAAGTACAACATTTATTCCCTTCATTATTCACAAGAGTGTGAAAATTTGTAAAAGGCCTAAATGTCAGCTGAAAAGTAAATAACGACTCCTTGAATAGAACTTTACTTGTGCCCTTTGATCAGTGGTGCCCTTCAGGGCTCCATCCTTGGCCCCTTACGCTTAAGTATATATATGCTGCCACTGGGTCATATTATAAACAGGTTCATTCCTGTTTTTCAATCAGAAATAGAGACTAAAAATGTGATCCACCAAACGGTTGAGCAGGATATAAACGGGTTAATAGTCTGTATGAACAGTGTTCTCAAACATAGCGTTGACAACGGACCCAAAAGAAGAAAGGAAAGTGTCTACAATGATCTGATTGAACATGAAAAAACCGGACTGACAGAGAGAGGTTTTCATTTACACTCATCATTGTACCGCCCACTGCTAAAAAGGAACAATGTTATTCAAAATACTTCAAACTCATTGAATCAAATTGGAAGTCTGAATAATCAAGGAGGATGTCATTGTGGGAGATTTCAAATCTGGAGCAATCTTCTCAACCAGTTTCCGTCACTTACAATTCCATGGTATATTTTATTGTGTAACTACCATATTATTAGACACTTGGTTCATAATGAATTCTGTATTATTAACGGGAAGTTGTTAGCAGACAGACTGTTGTTGGATCACATTTGAGATACCCTTCTGGCTCTGTCTACAGGGACACTTCCACCACGTCATCGCTGCCCTTTAGCTCTCAGCGCCACTATCACTCACACACACAAACACACACACAAACACACACACTTACACACACACACCCTCATAGATAATCATTTTACTTAAGCACTCATCAATATACATTCTGGTGTTGATTTACCGAGGCTTTATGGGCTCTTTTATGTGGTGATGAGTCAGATGGTGTTTATCCATATTCACTCAGGGGCTAGTCAACATTTTCAGCAAAATGCAAGAAATGTGGCAGAACGAAGAGCTGATTTTCTGTTGAAACACAAGAACGGCCATTAAAAGGGATTTTCTGTGACTTATTAAACATCAGATTAAATGATTGTAGCGCTTCAGATGTTCTTTCTCTCCACAGTCTATCTAATTACACAACTATAATTAAATGACAGGACTGATGAGACACAACACAAGAGTTTCACATTTTTCACATGACTTTCTATTGTATTTCTATCCCTGTCTTACATTACACTAAGACTAACAGTTAGGAGATAATAAGAGCACAAAAAAGATTTCCTTTCTACAAATGCAAGCATTTAAAATCTGTGCAACATCATCATCATTATTATTATTATTATCAATATTAAATGTCCCGCTTAAACTTCACTAAGTATAGTGATGGATGTGCAGAATCTGACACTATAAGACTTTATTAGTTAAATAAAAATGTTATATTTATTTGACAGTACACTGAAAAACAATGTTATATCCCATTTATTCCAAGAGATACCCCTAAACTTCACTTACTGTACCTATAAGAAGCATATTAAGAAGTCTAATATTAGACTATTAGACTAAATACGGGCGATGTGGTATCATGAATATATTCAATATTTTGTGTGTCTTTTGAATCTTTGCCAAATGCTGGTTTCATATTGTTTTCAGCACGAGGTTGGAAATCTTATTGGGGATCCAAGATATAAACACCCGAAAGAGTAATTCTTTTCAAAGTTTTCAGACACAAAGAAACATTATAACCATTGCCTAACAGTAATTGTGAGACATTGGTACTTCAGAGGCTGTTCACCTAGAACCCAGTAACATCTTCCACCCACACAGACATGATCGTACGTGTGTCAGAGTTTGTTCTCGCCTGATTCCATGGCCCCTGTCTTGCTTCAGTTAGCACCTTGTTATAATATGCACTATGTACAAATTTCCCACTAACTCAGCGATGCCAATTATGTGCTCGACACACTCGACCTCTTGCGCTACCACGCTTCTATGCGCATATGGTCGTAGATTAATGTGACTTACAGTAGTTAATGAAGAGATCCTTATGTCCCTCCACCGGTGTCATTACAGGAGAATGCAGTGAATGGGGATCACCTGTGGATGGAGACGAGCTGTTCGGGAGAGCTGTGTTATCTGGGGGAGGACAGCTGCCTGCTGAAGACTGCAGTGAGTAATGTCAATGTTACTCCTGACCACTCCTGTGTGAGAGAGAGCGAGACAGAGAGAGAGAGAGACCATCAGAGAGAGAGAGAGAGAAAAAGTTTAACTTTCAACAAAACTTTATTTAGACATCAACAACATGAGCTGGGTCTGGTCGCACTCGCGTTATCACAAAACTGTGGTCAGAACCAGAGAATTGTCCCTTCCTACAGAGCAGAAGATATTCCCGACACCACATACGGATGTGAAGATGGCCATGTTATTGGTCAAACTATGGAATGGGTGCTCCACTCTCAATCGGGCCGCAATCATCCCTTAAAGCAGGGCAGAGGATCTGGACTCAGGATCTTCCTGCTCTTCCATATAGCCAGCTCGGCAGGGGCAAAAACAGAATTCATCAAAACCAGCTTAGACCCGTTTCTGTGTGTATGTAGGTCCAAACACAAAGGGGATAGGGAGAAAACCTCACCCAAAGTCTCCATCCACCACTTAAGCTGGCCAAACACATCCACCAGTCTTGGGCAGACCAACAAAGATGTGCCATAGTCAGTTATCACAGTACATCATATCCGCCTTGTACTACATGGCACCTCATACACTTAAGCACCTAGGTCCGATAAAAACTTTAGCTCATTTAACAAAAATAATGCTGAAACTGTGAAAATTGGAAGCATAGAAAAATAAATCTGGGAACTTCGTGTAAGTCACTAAGTGACCTTAGTTTTGTAAAATGAAACATGCTGTTAGCAGCAAGTATTCAACCCATTTCACTTCGCCGAGCCTAAATTCAGTTAGCACCTCAATGTTTGCCATCACAGACAAACGTATTAGTTTCATGGTCTAATGTAGCATAAAATACTGAAAATAAGGATTTCCTCAGGACAAATTTTGATAGTAAAATACTTTCTAATGTTACATTGTTACATCACCTAAATATTATTGTAATTTGATGAGATTACTCATTAATGCTTAACTGATTATTGCAGTACAAAATGTCATTATAAAAATAGACTGATTGGCTATGAATAAAGTGAATCTTTCTGTTCGATAGAAGACTGCTTCCGTTGCAGCTGCACATGACTGTCACACATCGGAAGTTAAATATATTTCGGATTACATGCTTATGCCGCTTATAACTTCAAGGAGCAGTTTTAACAAACTGCATTTCATGTCAGTTTGACGCTGAGCTCTGTGTGGACTTAACCTGAGATATAGACAATATATTAAACCTAAAAGTGGAGGTTTAATATATTGTCTGTTACTGTCATTGCTGCAAGTGAATAAGACATATCGAAAATGTGATGTGACATTGGCCTGCAACAGAGTTAAACCCTCTATGAACCTAAGAGTTTTCCTTTTCTATAACTGGAGTCAAATGAATTGAGTCAGGTTAGCACACTGACAAAAACACCTTCTAGTCACGTAGAAAAGGGCCAACAAAGCAAAGCGATGGCTAAACCAAAATGTAGTGAAGCAATGAACCGGACAAGAGAAACTTGTTCTCTCAGGTACAGGTGAAATGATGATTTCTTCTTCTGCCCGCCAGTGAGGTGCAAACACAAACACAAACACACCCACAACTACACCAGAGGACACAGACACACCAACAACAACACCAGAGGACACAGAAACTCCCACAACAACACCAGAGGAATAGTGACTAGACAGGACATGTGACATTGAATTGCAGCGACTTCAACTGTACAGCTTGTCTACATGATATTATTGTGAGTCCAGGAGGATACTCCAGAAGGGTTGATTAACCCTGAATTTTTTAACATTGTATTAAACTTGTGGTGACAAAAAGGTGAAACATATTATGTAAAAGGACACGTTGTAGACATGTGTGTATATAAATATATGTATATATATATACGTATATATGTTTCCGATGTTGTAGAAACTCCCAGTGTCAGTGCAACCCAAAGATTTAGCTCGGATCTTAGACCATGTCGGTGTGTGATGTTGGAGATGTATGGCTGGAGAATGTTGTTCATATAAGTAATGGAATGCGAAGAGAAACTGTATCTTTAGACAAGGTATTCATCAAGGAATGAAAGCACATCCAACCTGGGTCTGTGTGCGTTTCATGTTACTACTGTCTAGTATTTAGCATTATTTTGAGCAGGTTTCTACACACCCACGCGTAAGAACCATGTCTACAAAGCAACTGGACAAAAAAAGAGAAAAATAAACCTGGAAATTCTCCATGAGTACGTGGAGCTGTGTGTTTAAATTGCAGATATTATATCTACATTTCAGTCCTCTTATGGAGAACGGCTCTGAATGGAGAACCGAGGAATAACCTTTACTGATAAGCCAACCCAACCCTGCGTGTTTTCACTGATGCTCTGTGATTATTACAACGCGTACAAGAACAAGCTGAGACCGCTGCCATCACGCTGGAGCTGCAGCGAAAAATAAATTAACCCTAATCTTTCTCTGACATATGTTTAATTGAGTATTCCATTGGGGCTGTTTGCTTCTGGTTACTTAAGAAGAACGGCCTGACCTGAGGGGAATCTCATATGGCTTTGAGAAGCTGATGTGGATGTGAATAAGCACATTCCCGACCAGCGCCCCGTTAGATAGATCTGATTTAATCATAGACATCAAGGGAACTCCTTGCCTTTTAAACGATTCACTTGAGGCTTTAAAATCATTCCTCGATGTCATGTGAATTTCATTTCGTACTAAGTCTCCCCTGTATATGAACTTTCAGAGCAAACTGCAGACAGACTGGAGACACCTCCATGACCCGTAAGACGAGGGTCATAGCGGAGAGAATGTATCCACAGACTATTTTGTGTTTAAATTGTCTCCTAAAAATTGGAAAACTTTAAAATATCAAATCAAACTAGAATGAAATTAAAGCCACGTACCCCTGACCAGATGCATCAGTCCTTGTAATTAAATGAATCCTTTATCCAAACTCCATTTATGAACTTGACATAATAAAACTAATAATAATAATAATAATACATTTAATTTATAATGCACTTTACATTTGGATCAAATCTCAAAGTGCTAAAACTATAAATGACTTGTGGACCAAAGCCACTGTGTACTGGGCCTGTAAATGAAATATCAGCCATGCATCAAAACAAACATGTCTTCTAAATATGAAGTAAAGTTAGGGTATGGATGTAAATAAGAAATCCAGTTCGTAAAGAAAACACATGTTAACCCTTTGTGAAACAATTTATGAAAAGTTAAGTAGTAATGCACAATTTAAATTCATGCTATAAAATAATCTTTTCCCTAAATTGAAATGTATTAATACAAAGAAATATGCAAAAATACCAGAGAATATTGCTTCCCCAAATGTAATGTACCGACAAATGTAACTTTTTTTGTCAGTAAACTCATGGCTCCCTCTCTTCATCAAGACCTACTGCATAATTCAGTAGTTCTTTTTTAAGCCCACGCCCCATGATTTCACCAAATTTCAAGACAATCAATCATTCAGTTTGTGCATTAAAATATTTTTCACTATTTTGTGCCATTTTATGGAATGAGTTATTGATTGAATAATTAAAAAATAAATAACTATAAAAAAATATATCAAAAATAGAAATAAATAAAAAAATCAATCCATCTCTGTGCTGGCATGCTAAGTTATTTTGGTTTATTAGAAAGCCACAAGGATCCTTTTACTTACTTGTCATCCAGCAGAAGACTTCCAACCGCTCCACTTAAAACGTCTGAGTAAATATTAGATGGGGAGAGAGTGCAGCTCAGTACCATTGTTATAAAAAGTCCTCTTTCGTAATTAATGTCATAACTCTCAAAACAGTCAAGCTTACAGCGAAAAGTATTCCTTAAGATATCAGTGTAGTAATGATAGTTGTCGTCAGAAAGAACTATTAAATGTCCTACTTAAGTCCACTCCATAATCCATTAGAAGTAAAATAATGGTGAAGTGTCAAACGGAAAAATACCTGTTCTGCATTATAAGTTTCTGTGACTGAGAATATTATTATTATATAGCTGTATCACATTTTTAATGCTGATTTAAATCTGAAGAATGATATGATATGCGTGGAAACAAACAGTCTTTGTGATGCTTTTCTGTAATCTTGTATTGTTTGGTCAAAGTTTTTGTTAAATATTGGATCACTTGACCCTTTAGGCCTGAAACAGCTTTTCATATTAAACTCTGAATATTTAAGAGGATACAACCTTCTCTGCTTTGAGTATAACTGTTAACAACCAACTCCAACACTAACGGAAGTCCCATTTTTCATATATATCAATTTTTTTAATAATTATTTTTATTTGCAATCACTTCAGCAATTAATGTACTTGAACTAAGTCTGACATTTATATATGACTGCAAAGAATTCTCCTTTTAAAGACACACCAAGTGACAGTGGATGAAATACGAACAATATCTATGTATTTACACATTAATACAGAAACATACCAATGGAGAGTCGATACATATACGTATATATATACATAAATAAATAAATAGATCAAAGGGTATACATTGTTTTCCTCCAGATACAGTTGATATCGCCTGCGATTTAGTACATAAAAATGTGGTCAAGTCTAGATTAGTATTTAAACTTTAATGTTTCTTTGAAACTTTTTTTGAGCTTCTTCAAGTAAAGTTACAAAAAACAAATTGAAAAGAACTAAATACAATTTCAAAAAGGATCTTTTTTCTTCTTCTCAGGACTTTGAACAATACATTAGATATATACGTAGGCTTAATATTTCAATTAAGCCTTGTATTTAACATAAACTGTTGAAACTTAATTTGAAGAGACTATTTAATTAATTTAGTGGCATCAAAAGTATAATCAGCCCCTCTAAAATCGACGGGAGAATCCGGCTCAAGTAACTAAAGTAGGAAAAACCATTTAAAATGTTTTTGGACCTCTGGGATTACTTTCATAATCGACATTGACTTTTTATCAAATATTTTCTTCAACCATGATTAGGTTTTTATGTCATAAATAAATTTCTGCCAGCTTGAAACTACAACTGTAGCCACAATGAAAACATTATGGGACAGCAGTTACTCCAGTGGCGCCTTAAATGAAGGTTTTGTGGTCCAGCATTAGCACCATGACATCATTCAGTTCTTCCAGCCAATGAGATAAGAGCGTGTGTTTGCTTTTTATGTGATAGTAACACTTTGCTTTTAACGGTTGACTACTCCATCATCAGCTGACATACTATTACCTGTAATGAGTAGTTCATGCGCTGTAAGTGGACGGTACACCATTATTCACTGAAAGCAAAGAGCACTTAGGCATCTTGAATAATTGCATATCATATTTCACTCACACTGTTGATAAAATGATGTGTAACCCATCGATGATAAATACTACAGTAATGTAGGAGCAAAGGGATATTTTGGTTCACTCCTGTCACTCGGGTCATCTGTGGTGTAGTTGTGGGAGTATCTGTGTTTGCGCCTCACTGGGGGGCGGAAGAAGAAATCACCTTTTCACCGGTACCTGAGAGAACAAGTTTCTCTTGTCCGGTTCATTGCTTCACTACATTTTGGTTTAGCCATCGCTTTGCTTTGTTGGCCCTTTTCTACGTGACTAGAAGGTGTTTTTGTCAGTGTGCTAGCCTGACTCACTTCATTTGACTCCAGTTATAGAAAAGGAAAACTCTTAGGTTCATAGAGGGTTTAGTTCTGTTGCAGGCCAATGTCACCTCACATTGTCGATATGGCTTATTCACCTGCAGCAATGAGAGCAACAGACAATATATTAAACCTCCACTTTTAGGTTTAATATATTGTCTATATCTCAGGTTAAGTCCACCCAGAGCTCAGCGTCAAGCTGACATCAAATGCAGTTTGTTAAAACTGCTTCCTTGAACGTCCCCCTGGGTTCACAATAATATCATGTAGACAATCTGTACAGTTTAAGTCACTCCTGTTTGATATGACATGAGCTGTCTAGTGTCTATAAATAGATCTGCTCAGATATGAATGCTTAAAATCCTGTAGGCAGGATGACCCAGCAGTGTAAGGCGCTGTGTTCGTGTTGCAGTTTCCACTGGAGGTGTGGGTTCAAATCCCACTTCTGACATCACTTTCTTGCACAGGGGAACACTGGATGAAGCTGAACAACTGTTAGTTTGAGATGGTTGTCGTGATGGAAGATCAAATGTTTGTTTGAGTAGACCCCTTTTTTTGAGCTCAGGATATCAGGGAAACAACAGTTCAAGTTTGAAGCCGGCGCACTAATTCACAACCGTCGTAAAACGGGATAAGATGTATTCATGTAACAATATCTCTGTTTCTTTTGAAGAACTGCATCTGGAAAATCTGGGTTTAGCAAGATCAGATCAATTCCGGGATCCATCACTTGATTCGGATCTGAAACAAACATTTCAGATTGGACATAACTTAACATTTAATTTCAGGAGTTAAATCAGAGGGATTGTTTGTACAAACTGGGGGATCGGGGACTTTTGGGGGATATGTCCTTTCCGTCAGGGATGACAGCATAGGTCTAGTTTGTGAGTTATTGCCAACAACCAAAAAACGGTAGTAACGGTTATATGGCAAAATGCTTTGAAATGCAATACAGTGAACTATAAAATAAAAGTCCAAACACATGTGAGAATTCAAAAGGTTCCACTTCCCTCTGCTGACTTGAATTAAATAGTTTTTCTGTGCAAGAAATTAGGCCCCAGTGAGAATTGAACTCACGACCCCTGGTTTACAAGACCAGTGCTCTAACCACTGAGCTATGAGGCCTTGTGTTTGGAGGAGAGTGTCGCATTAAAGTAGCAAACAGTCCCGCCTTCAACAAGTTGTGTGAAAGGGTGTGTGTTTGCATGTGCTGAGCTACCGTTAACAATCACACCACATTGCTGGAGGCACTAAAGAGGATGAAAAGATACGTCTGGGTTAAATTTCCTCCAAATCCATTCATTCGCTTTTGCGTGATCTTGCTGTCCAAACGTTATTATGATGTCATGTTGTTAGGTCATTTCATGACGTCACCAAAAATCATCATCTCTAGGATATGCCGGAACATGCCCCTGGGCAAAATTTCACATATCCACCCATAAGTTTTTCCATAATCTTATTAACAAACAAAGAAACAAACGCGCAGAGGTGAAAACCATTTCCTCACAGGTGGAGGTAATAACAGGGATTAGATACGGACAGATTCAACCCCACCCTTGGTGTGTGTCAGACATGATGAGAGGTGGTGCTTCAGCAACACATGACCACATTTTGACATAATTCTCATACTTTTGGAAATATAACCATATATAGATGGATTCTTTAGGCAGATTTGCATATAATTAAAGGAGAGGGGATTATTTATTCTCAGAGTGCCATTCTAGATCCTTTTTATCCTTTCGTGTTATGACTGATGTAGAAAAATGAAGCTTTATATACCAGGAAGAGTACAACGAACTTCTTGTGCACTTGAATGTATATTTGTGTGAGTTGGTGCTTTTAGCTGTGTGTACCGGAGTTTGCGTATCATCTGTTTGCTTTTCTTCTGTCGGTAGTGTGTCTCACCTCCCTGTGTCTCTGTTTTCTCCTTTAAGAAGTCGGCCCCCCGGAAGAAATGTGCTGCCTGTAAGATAGTTGTACACACAGGCTGCATAGAACAACTTGAGAAGGTAAGGGACACACACGCAGACACGCAATTGTTTGTTAAATTATTTAATTCACACTCGTCACACTGTTTGTCTATCTATTGTTCATATAATAATAATAATAATACATTTAATTTATAATGCACTATGACACTTATGTGTGAAAAGCCAGTTGTCGACATATTTGTTATATCTATGTAGAATCATACTTAGGTCCGAAAGGAGAATAGGTAGCTTTTGGAGGACAGATGCTTCATCTTCTTAGATTTATAAAGTTATATTTTGTCACTGTGAATTTGCTTCATTGTCTTTACATTAGTTTAAATATTTATATGCCTCTATGTTGTCTTTGGAATAAGAACTAAACAGACATTTTTTCTTATTTTGTGCACATCTTGTTTTTGCGTATTCTCCGTCTCTATAGATTAACTTCCGATGCAAGCCGACCTTCAGAGAGGGAGGATCCCGGTGCCTCAGAGAGGTGAGTTTGTGTAGGAGGAGCTGAGTCTGTAATTGTGCCGGACTTCATACACCGAAGAGAAGACGATGTTTTTGCTTTTTTTTTTGTGTGTACAAAAAGAAAACATGATTAGAATCTCTCTCTCTTACAGCAGAACATGCTGAGGCATCACTGGGTTCACAGACGACGACAGGAGGGGAAATGTAAACAGTGCGGAAAGGTAAGCACACACACACACACACACACACACACACACAGAAATGTTCATATGAGTGTGATTGTTCTTGTAGGGTACATCGGTGTTATTCTCTGTTTGTGCAGAGTTTTCAGCAGAAGTTCTTCCACAGTAAAGAAATCATCGCCATCAGTTGTTCCTGGTGCAAACAAGCTGTGAGTACTTCATTCTCTGAGACAATCACTCTAATAAAGCAAAGATGAATACATATATAATAATATAATATAACATAGAAGAGTCTTTTGTGAGTTTCAATCGAGATCTGTTGATATGCACGATTACCCATGAGTCATTGCACCCAAACAACGGAGACCTCCAAGCAGTTTAACAACATATGTCTGCAATGTCGTCGTTGTCGTGGTGTTTTCTTTTTTAAGCAGTCGCCGTTTTTCTGTCTGTCTTGATGGAACTGTTGGTGTAGACTGTAGCAAAGAAAAGTATATATAAGCATTTCTCTCTATTCTATATATATTACCTCACAATCTTGGTGAGAGGGTTGGACATGTAGCTCAAAGATTCCATTCAATTTTGAAGAGGATTCGCAAAAGGGGAAAGATTCAGGATTTTTCTTTCTCCCTTTTTCAAACATTTTAGATAAGGCTTTTTTTGAGTGTGTTTTTTTTTCTAATTGAAAATAAACTACCTTAAGGATTCAAGGATTATCATGAAACTAGCTCAAGGGTAGATAATATGCCGTTCATTAATTTTTTGTAACATTACCATGTTCAGGGTGTCTGTTGTGGTCTGGAGCCTATCCCAGCTGACATTAGGCGAGAGGAAGGATACATCTGGTTTAATTCTAAACAAAAAATGATTGAAATGATCCTGGAAGATAATAACAGGGAGTTTTTTTGTTGCAGTTCCACAATAAGGTGACGTGTTTCATGCTGCACCATATTGAGGAGCCATGTTCGCTGGGGGCCCATGCTGGAGTCATAGTCCCACCGTCCTGGATCATCAAAGTCAGGAAACCACAGGTGTAAACATACACATACACACACACACCCACACACACACACACACACACACACACATACACTCCCTCACCACTTAGTCCACCAGATGATAGAGTTCTGTAGATACGAGTTTGAGTTGTAATGAGAAATGACTACTGGATCTAAATTTAAAACTCTATAAGAACCCGTGTGTGTGTTTGTATGTGAGAGTGTGTGTGTGTGTGTGTGTGTGTGTGTGTGTGTGTGTGTGTGTGTGTGTGTGTGTGTGTGTGTGTGTGTGTGTGTGCGTGCGTGAGGGAGACAGAGAGAGAGAGATTGTGGCCATGATTTGATATGAGCTGACACTTGTCAGATCTGTCTGGGGGAACTCAGGGTTTGTGTCTTCATAACACAAACACACACTTATTCCCCTGCCACACTGCATGCTTCATCGCACTTTTAATTACCATCACACGGACGTGATGACAGTGAACTAACCACTGGCCTGTGTGTGTGTCTGTGTGTTTGTATCGCAGAGCTCCCTGAAGAACTCTGCCAGGAGAAAAAAGCGGACATCTTTCAAAAGAAGAACAAGCAAGAAGGGACTGGACGTAAGATAAACTGTGACAAAGATTATTTATGTGTGCTGTAGAGAAGGATAAGAATTATCGTTACTCTTATAATTACTTCTTAGGTTTTTACTTTCTTGCTAAATGACCTAGTATTAGTGTAAATATTTATGTATTAAATAAAAACCAGAGGTGCATCGGGAGGCTTAGTTTGAATCGGCCGAGGAGCCTCACTCCATGCCAGTTATACGCATGCTGGAGTGCGCATGTTTCAAGATGCTAATGTTAGCAGAGCGGCTAAAGCTAGCGGGAGCTCAGAGCCAGCCATGAGATTACTTTTTGTAGCTATGTTGTCTTTTATGGTTTTAAAACGTGATGACAAAAAAAGCTGCAGCGGAGGGTACATTCATTTCAACAGGTCAGAATGCAAACACAATGCCGACTAAACTATAAGGAAGAAAAGTCAAATGTTTGGAATAAAAACCAAGCATCATGACAAAGGGACAGCCACATACTTGACAACATTGGTCAATCAACCCCGATTGGTGTTTGCCGTAATTTATTATCAGAGTTGTGATCAATTGTAATTTCATTACAATCATAATTAACTGGAGAGCACTCTAGACTAGAAAAAAACTCCAACCAGGCAGCTTAGTTTCCTCATAATGTCACTGCATCCAAAATCAAGTAGTAGTGATAGTTTGGCTCTTGTATTATAACTCCACGACAGTAAAAAAGTACCTCTAAAAAATCACAGCGATATTGGCGTCGTTATTGGTTTCATAGTTATTCAGCCAATGATCTCTCTGTAAACCAAACCAACTATCTGTGAGCAGTTATTCTTGCACATCTTTCTTTTTCTAACTCGGTCTCTCCTTCTCCTCCTGTTTCTTTAGGAGTCTAAATGGCGTCCGTTTATGTTGAAGCCCCTCCCCTCACCCCTCATGAAGCCTATCTTAGTTTTTGTCAATCCCAAGAGTGGAGGAAACCAGGTCAGTAAACACAAAAAGAAAATTGAACTGCTGAGGTTTGCTACGTATACATCTATGCGTGGGAAAGGTTTTTTTTGATCATTCTCAGCCTATTATGTTTATCTCAAGTAATAGAATTTCGCGAGAACTTCTGATCTTTCTAGGGAAATTTCAAATGATGAGCTTATTCAACAAAAATTAAGATTATTAACTGTTATCTTAATGTGGCAAATATGACAAAAACTAGCCATGCAAATGTGAAATGTGACTTTTTTTTTTATTGAGAAACCTCTAATAGCCTCATCATAAAACCCGAAATGTCGGGGATATTATGGAATCGTCATTGTTTCTGCATCCGCAGCAGATCCTTCGTGTTAGCACGATAACTCAAAAAAGATTTCATGGATAATTTTCAAACTTTATACCCATATAGAACTTAGTGCAGGGAAGAATTGGAGTGATTTTGGGAAGGTTCGGTTGTACTATTCCAACACTAGGGTGAGCATTAACTCCAAAATTTGTCAGGCCACAATTTCTCAACCATTGATCCGATTTAGTTTCATTAATCATATTCTAACAGTTCATATTTTACTCATTAGGTTGACTTAATTTTTTTTAATGAAATATACTGTGCTTGCACCGCGCAGGTGATTGAGGACTTTTTGTAGGTAAACCTTTGCGGGCGGAGACAACAGCACAGCTTTAGTTTTAATTTAAACGTGGCATCTCAGTTTGTTGTAAATATCTGTGGTTATATGTAACATTAACTCATTTTATGTGGAATCCCAGATTCAGCCTGCTGGAGACTTTCATCATGGCAGCATCACGATCAAATAAATGATTCACACCACATGCTCTGTGCTGCAGTGGCTGATTTGACTCCGACAGTTTACTGTACGTTCTTAATGAAGATACAATTTAAAAAGCAATTAAGAGTTTAACAGACCCAGGTTTTGATAGCAGAGCCGTGGAGTTCTAATGATATGTGAGGCGGCTGATCTCCTTTTTGAGCAGTTTTTTTACGTTGTGTCGACACCTTTGGGCCCAAGTTTGTTTTTTTAATATGAAATAAAGTAATATTACCTAAACACATATTTCATACTTCTCCCTGTAGGGTTCTAAGGTGTTACAGATGTTCATGTGGATCTTGAACCCTCGACAAGTCTTTGACCTGTCGCAGGGAGGTCTGCGAGAGGCGTGAGTATTCGTCAGTTTGGACGGTGGTGGGCTTTTATTAGAAGTGATCCTCTGTTAACCCTTAATCTTAGAGTCAGTGTTACTCATAGTGACTCTTTTGAGAAGACTCGATATTAACTACAAAGCAATTGCTTGAGGTTTTCCGTAGTAATAACGTTGTACCTCATGCATAATTTAGCATGCCAGAATAATCACAATGGGGAATATAAAATATTCTCTCATTCAGTCATTATCCTCTTTTATTTTTCTATGATGGGTTGAGCAGATTTTCTGAAATGTGGACCAGTTAGAGCCACTGAACACAGATCTTTAGTGCTCTCTGTTAAATAGAGACTCTTTTATTCTACAACTCTGCTGCTTTGTGGACGTCGACAGGTTGGAGTTGTATCGGAAAGTGCCAAATCTAAGGATCCTGGCCTGTGGCGGTGACGGCACAGTAAGACTAAACTGCTGTTGTGTCTTTACATTTCATACATCATCCTGTAAGTCTCTGCAGGTTCCCCTTTCTATGCATGCGTCTCTATAGGTTGGGTGGATCCTGTCCACTCTAGATGAGCTGCAGATGAACCCCAAGCCTCCGGTCGCTGTTCTTCCTCTGGGAACAGGAAATGACCTCGCCAGGACGCTCAACTGGGGTGGGGTGAGTTCCTAGCCTTGACTTCTGAGAGCGGCAGGACATTAAGTTTATCCTCCCTGCAGTTCTTCATTCACAAGTGTCAGCTTTGTCGGTTTAACGACATGAAGTTCAGGTCACTTCTCTTCATTGTGGTTCCAGTATGGGCGATGAAGGTGGAACTCACAAAGTAAAATGACAAGAGGCACCTGCAACATAACTGAAATAGAAATATATGGATAAAAAGTGATGAATCAGAATATTTAAGATTGGAAAAGATTCAAATATCTAATATAAGTAGGTAAGTAACTAAGAATATGTAGAAAAAAAGGAGTTTACAGATTTTACAAACTACGGGTAATTATTGATCTGTAATTATAATAAATCTAGTATTTACCTCTCTGACACCTCTGAGAGCGACATAAGGCTCGCCACATTCCAGGAAGTCTACGACAGTGTTCTTCCTGCGTAGCTCATCCTCTGTAACCTGACGTATAGCCATTGTCTGCCCTCGCCGAGGCTCAGCACATAAGTATGACTGAGTAGCTGTTGACGACATTGTAGTTCCTTCTTACTGATTTGATCCTGTGGGTGTTACGTGTCCTGCATCTCAGTACAGCTAAAGTAGTGAGGGACACTGTTGGGAGCAGTGAGACATCTACAGTGTGGTTTTCTCCAGGAGTTATGCATTTAACAGGCCAATTAAACTGCAAATTTGATCCAATTTTGCGATTCAAGTTCTTTTTCTGTTTGCCAACCTGCAGACAAGTGTGAAGGTAGAGTGACTTGAAAGCTTGAAGCCCTGCCAAAACTTTTCAATGGACACCTAAAGAATATAATTTACGTGAAAAGTCTGTGTGGAGCTCAATATTGAGTTTCGGCTAGTTGTTTAGCTCGCAAGCCCACAATCTCACTGTTCGGTTTCACGCTAACCGCACTCAGGACATCATTTACAGCAATAGCCGGCAAGTATCAGATGAAAGAGCTTTTAAACTCTGCACTTTCTCAAGATTGAGTTGGTATGTAGTAGGTGAACATATAGAAGATTTGGCGTCTAAAGAGCCAGATCCGTCCCTTAGGAGACCAAAATCAGAGCTAAAGAAAATTGAGCTCCTGAAAACAACAGGACTACTTACTCTGGAGAAGTAAGATAGGAAGGTTTTGATTCGAATATCTTATAGAGTATATCCTAATATAGATACATTTTACGAAGTTAATGTGGGCAAGAGATGCAAAAGTCTTTAATTAGATCAAACATTATTTTCCTTTCCAAAGGACTTTTGTGAATGTGCATACATTTTAGTTTCAATGTTTTGCCTGTGCACCGGTTGCTGCTTGTTCTGAGTTGTTTTCTGTTCCTCAAACCCCAGAGACTGGGTCCAAAGGAACATAAAATGAAATGAATTGTAAAAAATGAGAGATGACTCAATAAGGTTAGATATCATTACTGCTGTAGCAGCAGTAATACCTACTGCTGCACGACTGTCACTCCTTTAGTGACAAAAGGTGACCGCAATCCCAAACTGGTGTTTTCTCTCTCTATAAAAGGAGTGTGGCTGCTGAGGCTCATGTTGAAAACGACATAGTATGCCCCCTCCTCCGGTTTTAAGGCACACTGGGCCCATGCAGTTGTTTCTAAAATAAGATGAAGTGTGTCATGAATCTGCTCCCTGAAAACAAACATACATACACACATAGATGAAATAACCGCACGATAAAAAGAAGAAAAAATCCCTCACAATTTATATATATAAATATATATATATATATACATATAGTGCATCATTATATGTTTTAAATGGTAATTTACTATCTATTTCAATTGTGGGCAACATTTAAATAGAGCTTTGAAATCCGTAGAAGCCAAAGATCACTACCTTTGCTCACAATAATGTTAGTTTACTATCGCTTAATAGTGTGTGGAACAGGATGTGTGTGCACCACCAAGGACACATCAACGGCTCTGGCGTTCCCTGATGGTGTGAGGTCAAAGCCGAAACATCCTGATGCAGAGAGAGAGAGAGAGAGAGAGAGAGAGAGAGAGAGAGAGAGAGAGAGAGAGAGAGAGAGAGAGATGCTTTGAAGAGCTCACAATGTCCCTTTGTCCTCTTTTTCATCTGCTGTTTATGACTCCAGGGTTTTTTGTTGACTTCCAACATGTTGCTGCTTTACATTCTATCCCTCTATCCCTTCACTCGCCTTAATTTCCTTCCCCTCTCTGCCAATCCTCTTATATTCCACAGCTTTCCTTTGCTTCGTTCATCTACCTCCTCCTCCCCACGTCTTTAATTTAATTTCCTTTAATAATGCTCTTCTCTATTTTTTCTCCGTTTTACTTCTGGCTTCTCCTTCCAACTCCTTTCCTTTCCTTTCATTTCCTTTCCTTTCCTTTCCTTTCCTTTCCTTTCCTTTCCTTTCCTTTCCTTTCCTTTCCTTTCCTTTCCTT
>JBBDHG010000131.1:840000-868999 GCA_037951165.1 Lophius americanus | reverse complement strand
CCCCTCCTGCTCTCGTCTGTTGATGCTTCTCTGACCCAGATCTCGCTCTCATCCCTCTCATTATCTAACGCTCTTCACGCCGCTCATTATTTCCCTCTAGATGTGGAGACTTCCTCCGCCATCTCCCGCGCCTCGCCTCGCCGCGCCTCGCCTCGCCGCTCAGACCAGCAGCCTGTGAAAACTGGGTCCTCCAGAGGACGCCTCTGCTGACGGAACCTCGCTGAGCCGCACCGACATGAAGATCCACGGCGCTCAGAGAAGTTCAAGCAACCATTTAAATCTTCTTTTTATCTCCACGCCACTCACTGTCAGTCAACACGGACGCGTCCGCAGAGACAGGAAGTCCCTCCTTTCCGCAGAATATAGTAAACTTCAAAGACGTGTTAACACCAAACATCCTTCGGGACCATCAACATTTAGATAGACATCATGTCCCAGCGGCGGAACCTGACGCTAATCCAGACTTTAGACCAGACCGATAATATGACATCACTCGAACGATGACGCACCAACAGGGTAGCATGTTAGCATCAAGTGGTTTCAACAGGGTAGCATGTTAGCATCAAGTGGTTTCAACAGGGTAGCATGTTAGCATCACTTATGCAGAACGGACTAACATTTTGGAATTGTTTTGATTAAGCTAGTGTGTTAGCATTTTGTGTTTTAAAGGACATTTAAGCAAGTTATTTGCTACTAGCTGCTGACCACTACTAGTTGTTGCTAGCTACTGACTGCTAATCGCCAGTGACTGCTACTAGCTGCTGACTACCACTAGCTGCTGAATGCTACTAGCTGCTACCTGCTACAAGCTGCTAATTGCTATTATAACTTTTAGAGTTAAAATTGTCAATACAGAATACGTTTATTATACGTCTGTTATTCACTCTGACTGAATAATGGAATGTGACACACATGCACGCACACGCACGCACACACACACACACACACACACACACACACACACACACACACACACACACACACACACACACACACACACACACACACACACACACACACACACACAGACAAACACATGGTGTGGCTCTTTGTTAACAGGAAGTGGGTCACACATTAATCCTAATCCACAAACACACAAACATCAGGCTGGCTGCTGCTCCGTCTCCATGGTAACAGCATCACTGGGAATTATGGGATGTTGGGTTGGTGGAAGTAAACACACCAGCGGTTCTGATATTCAGTCGCAGCATGTTCAGGAGGTTTACGTGACACACAACACCAACTCAATTCTTAGATGGGGGCGAGGACACGCCCCATTACACGCCAATCACCTGCATTCACACGTGTACACACACACACACACAAACACACACACACACACACACACACACACACAAACACACACAGTGTGGAGTCAGTGAGGCAGTAAATAGAAAAATGACAAAGGCCTCAGATCCAATCTACGGCGGGGCCAGGCCGAATCACATGGAGGCTTCGCATTCAGTCGGAGGGGGCGGGGTTTATCAAGAAAAATACGTTGGAGGAGGAGGGGTCTATCATGATAAAGAGAAGGGGGTGTGGTCTATCAGGAGGAAGGTGCGGGTTTTATCAGGTGAAAGAAAAAAGAATGACAGCGTCTAAGGGCGGGGTTTAAGGGCAGTAAGAAAGGGGGCGGGGTTTACCTTGATAAAGAGAAGGGGGTGCGGTCTATCCGGAGAACAGTAAGGAGGGGGCAGGGTTTTTTTAGGGGGCGGGACTTATAGCTGAATGAACCGCTGTTTTTGGTCTCCGACATTAATCCGTTGGCAGACGCTCATTAACCTGCTGCTAATAAAACTCTGGCATCACAGACCCGCTGATCCCGGGTCGGACCGGATTCGGATCAGCGCTGACTAATCACATGTTATGACATGCAAACAAACAGATTAATTAACCAATCACAAACGTCAGAGAAAACAAGTTTGACCGTAAAATTACCCATCATGCAGTTCTCTGTAGGCCCATTTCAGCTCACTCGACAGCATCAAACCAGTGTGGGCGGGGTCTCTGCTAGCTGCTAACTGCTACTTGCTTCTGACTGCTAAAAGCTGCTAACTGCTATTAGCTGCTAAGTGCTACTAACAACTAACTGCAAACTCCTACTAGCTTCAAACTGCTATTGGCTGCGAAATGTTACAAGCTGGTAACTGCTACTAGCTTCTGCCTGCTAAAAGGCGCTAACTGCTATTAGATGCTACCTGCTAACAACAACTAGAAGGTTGTAGCATGCTAGCCTTCACTCCCCACGCCCTTCAACGACCCTGACTGTCCTTCTGTTCTAGCACTTTGAGATTTATGCGTTATAAAGGACATGTATTATTATTATTTCGTAGACGACGACGACGGTAGCGTCTAAAAACAGACCAGAAACAGCCAACAACACCTGCCGTACTGGAAATGTTCTGACCCAATCATCCAGACACCGCAATCTGCATCTCGTCCTGCTTTAAGCATCAATTCCAGGAACCAACGTTCACCTGCTGCCTGATAAATCCCACACACCGACAGGTAACCATGGTGACCAGATAATCTATGGTGGTTATAATGTTACGGCCGATCAGCGTCTCAGAAAAACCAACATGGCAGCTGCTGAGGAAACGCTTGTGGTTCAGATGTGCGTAGACGGAGAGGTTTTCATGACGTGGGTCACGCCGCAGGGGGGCGGCGGCAGATAGCGTGTTGGAGAAGGTGAGGGAGTGCTGTAATGGAGGAGAGGAAGGAGGGCTGTGGCGAGGAGGGGGGGGGGGGGGGCAGCAGGTTCAGCACATTGGCGTCACGCGCCGGTGGTTCCGTGGTTTGATTGACTGTGGAGAGAGAAACCGCTGACGGAGGAGGAGACGCAGAAAAAGTGGAACAGACGAGACGAGATGGAGTCAGAGTTTATTGAACGGCGAGCGATTAGAGCGCCGAGACTGTCAGTGACGTGACGACTAATTGACCCCGGTTTGGGTGGCAGGATTGCATTATGGGTAAGTGGGGCATGTGGCCTTGGGGAAGACAGAGAGGATATTGGGTAATGAGGCTGCTGCAGGTGTGTGTGTGTGTGTGTGTGTGTGTGTGTGTGTGTGTGTGATTCTGTATGGGGGCGGAACGAGCACATCTGCTGTTCCCACGGTAACAAGCACCTCAGTCAGGGTTCAACCAGAGACACGCCGACAACCACGTAAACCTGATCCACATCCTGTTAGCGCTACGGCTAGCTACTTTCTCTATTCATCCATTGGTACAGCATCCTATCACGCTCTCGGCAGCTAATACAGCATCACAGCTACAATGAGCTTGCGTCAACTTTTATAGCTATGACTAGCTAATGGCATAGCTAAAGCTGGCTAATGTCAGCTGTCATAGCTGATGTTAGCTAATGTCACATATTGCAGTTAAAGTTAGCTTATTCCAGCAATCTTCGCTAAGTTCAGCAAATGTCAGCTATCAAAGCCAATGTTAGCTAATGTCACATATTGTAGCTAAAGTTAGCTTATTCCAGCATTCCTCGCTAAGTTTAGCTAATGTCAGCTATCATAGCTAATAGTTAGCTAATTTCAGCTATCATAGCTAATAGTTAGCTTATGTCTGCTGTCACAGCTAAAGTTAGCTAATGCCAGCTCGCATAGTAAAACTTAGCTATTGTCAGTCGTCATGCTAACAACTTCAACCATCGGGTGAGTTGATTCTGACGGTCTGTTGTTCTCCTGCTGAGAATCATCCAACCATCTTCATCCTCCTCCAGAGGTCGCTGGGAGAACAATCTCCCACAATGCCCTGCAGCAGGACTCCCAGAAGATAAGGAAGGTTAAAAAAAAAAAACACTTTGAAGATTGAAGGCGGAAGCAACAGTTAGTAGCAGCTAGCAGCGGTTAGCCGCCAGTAAAAACAAGAAGCTATTTGTACCAGAGCTCCACCTCTCCTCGCTCCCCTCACTTTCAGAGCTCCGCCTCTCCTCGCTCTCACGGCTTCCCCTTCATCACTGTCTCATCACACGTTCCTTCCCCGTGTTTTCGGCGGTGCCGCGCGCCGCCATGATGTCTATATGGTTTCTAAAAGCACCATAAATAGAGAACACGGGTACCGCTGAATAATTCAACACGGCCCCTCCCTCTCTGTGAATATTTGATGGGGCTGATGGGAATTGCAGTTCCCTGAAGTGATGTCGCCTATCGTTCTAGAGCGGGAACGGGAACGGGATGATTGATCGAGCGAAGGTCCTCGCCATTCCCACGGAGGAATTCCAGCTTCTCCTGATCATGTGACCTCCACCCAGCCGTCATCATAGCAGAGGAATTTCTACCCATGAGTCTGCAGTGATGATGTAACAGTGACGCAACAACCAGCAACTTCCTGTGAGGACAGAAGGCTTCCTGTTCCACCGTCTCTGAACCCTCCAGCAGAGCTGCTCTCACCACCATCTTGGAAAGCTTTCCCTTCACTCCTGCTCTTCTGTCACAGATAACTCCTCACACTCTTCTCCACCCGCTCCACCCGGCCTGCACTCACTTCTCCACCTCTTTTCCACTCTCCCCGTTGCTATGGACAGTTGAGCCCAAGTCCTTAAACTCCTGCACCTCCTCCACCTCTATTCCTTCATCCTCCACCTCCTCCTGCCTCCCTTTCATTCACACACATGTATTCTGTCTTTAATCCTCCTCTCTCCAGCGCATTCCTCCACCTCTCCAGGTTCTCCTCCACCCGCTCCCTGCTCTCAATGGGGCTCAGAGCCCGTCCTTGGTGCGGTCCCACCTCCACCTTGAACCCATCTGTCACTCCTACTGCTCTCTTACACATCCTGCACCACTCTAACGTTCTTCCTGTCACTCCAGACCTCTTTTTGCAATCCCACAGTGACGTCATCACCAATGACGTCATCGGTGACATCATCAATGACGTCACACTCCAGTTGGCCAAAGATATGACTAATAATAATAAATGGCGTGATGAATGACTCGCTGGAGATTTTTCCTCGGGTCACATGACCGCTCCGCTCTTCCTCCCGTCCTCTCTGTCTGACCTCTGACCTCCTATCTAACCCCGTCAGCAGTAACAACCTCTACATCACCTCCCGGCCTTCGCTCTCACATCTGACCAATGACACGTCTCCGTCGGCTCGCAGCAGCACAAACAGGAAGTTGAAGCTGTCTAGCAGCGCAGAGGAAGCAGGTACTGCGAACCAGAGATAACGCCTAATTGACAGCTGATGGCGAAAAAAGCTCCAACCGCGGTTGTGTTACAACAACAGAGCGACAGAAGGAGCACTTCCTGTTTGTCGGAGATGCACTTCCTGCCGAAACACTGACGGCAGAAGAAGAGGATTGAGAGGTTCCCCGACTCTAACGCCTCTCAACCCGCCGACACTCCGAAAGAAAGAAAGAATGGGTGACGGCTGATGACGTCATGGCGTGACCTTACCTTGTACACCTGACCGTAGGTTCCGTTCCCCACCAGCTCCACCAGCTCAAAGATTCCGGCAGGATCCTGCCAGAGAGGAGAAACATGGCGGCGGCGTGTTTAGTCTGGGTCAAAGGTCACGTTTGATGAATAAGTCACATGATGTTAGCACCCGACATGCTAGTCAGTAAGAGTCATTAAAAATGGCTGTATTTAACCAGCTAACACACAAACGACACACGGCTAATATCTAACACACAACACAACTGCCAACAGACATCTAGCAGCTAACACACAGCTAAGTGCTAGCATACAGCTAATACACAGCGTATATTTGACACACAGATTACAGCTAACGCAGTAAACACACGGTTAACATTTTACACACCAGCTAACACACAGCCAGCATCGTACACATAGCTAAAAGCTAAGACACATTAACAGAGTGCTAATAGACGTCTAAAATTTAACACACAGCTAATGGCTAGCATACAGCTAATACACGATGAACACACAGCTGAAAGCTCACAGACAGCTAACACCTAACATACAGCTAAAGGTTAACACACGGTAACAGACTGCTAACAGACGTCTAGCAGCTAACACACAGCTAAAGGTTAACACACAGTAACAAACTGCTAACAGACGTCTAGCAGCTAACACACAGCTAAAGGTTAACACACGGTAACAGACTGCTAACAGACGTCTAGCAGCTAACACACAGCTTAAGGTTAACACACGGTAACAGACTGCTAACAGACGTCTAGCAGCTAACACACAGCTAAGTGGTAAGCTAACGGTTGCTAAAATTCTTGCTCATCGGCCTTCAGAGTCACTGAAGAAGAATAAAACCCAGTGACCCCCGCTCACTCGGTGCCCCCCATCCCCCCACTCTACCCCCCTCCTGTTGCCAAGGCATTCCAACAATAGCTGGCATTCACCCTCGGCTTCCTCCTCTTCGCTCGTCTGCCTCAGCCTTTTATCAACACATTCTCTCTGTCAGTCCTGACAGAGTCCAGTTCCTGCCCCCCCACCCCCCCAACCCCCCAATCTGGACGGACAACGGGGTCTGTTTCCAGAAAGTTCCTTCTCGCTGGTCTTTACTCTGAGCAGGTCATGTGACTCTTTTTCTTTCATGTATGTTGATTTTAAATGAATTTTAAATGATTAAAAACATACTTTCTCGTACAAAACAGTTTCAACAGATCAGAAGCTAAAAATTAAAAGTAAATCCGTTCAAGATAATAAAGAAGAAGAAACAGGAAATGTAGAAAAGACTCGTCTGGAGGCCGGGTCCAGAGCGGATTCTTCCAGAACCGACCCGTTAAGGATTTTACCAAAACCTGAAGTGATTCAACAAATGTGTTTAAGACGGATATAAACAATGACATCATCTGCATGGAACCGAATAATTGGAAGAAATTTGTGGAACACTGTAGACCCTCCTCTTCCTCCTCCTTAGGGTAAAGAAGAAGACGATGAAGAAGCTTTTAATGTCACATCATACAATCGGTTCTGTGCATTTGACCTCTCCGCAGATCATGTGACTCACAGCGACCAATAAGAGCAACCGGTGAATTATAGAATGTGACGTTAGGAAAATGTATTCCACATTTATCTCTGAGTCGTTTCTAATATTCCACATTTATCTCTGAGTCCATTCTAATATTCTACTGGTTCTGTCAGACCTAGAGTTCGGGTCACGTGATCCGGACGTAAACGTCGATAAAACCGTTACGCGTCGTTTCCATGACGATTCGGGACAAGGTCTAAAATTCCTCGGAGGGTTTGTCGAGTCAGGCGCCGGAGAAACTGCGGCATCATCCGTATTCTGGAGAGACGCCGTCCGTCAGACTTTTGTCGGGATCCATAATTGACGGCAGCGGCGAAGGCGGTCACGTGACGCTCAGAGGGAACGCCGAGGCAGGAAGAGAGGGAAGCTCCGCCCTCATGAAAGATGAACGACGGCGTGTTTTATTTTTTAATGGGCGGGCCTGAGGCGGCCACCGAAGTGGAGCAGAACAAACGTTTCTGCATCGGCCGCCGCGTTTACAGAAAAACAATCCTGAGACGCTTTTGTCAGAGACGAGAAGACGAGGAAGTGTGAACTGTAAAAAAAACATCTGTAGAAGGGCTACAACAGGAAACAACCGCGGTATTCTAACAGACTACGTCACTGTTGTAGATGCGACGGGTTTTCTCCGAAAAATACAGGAAACAACTTTTTTAACAAGATTATGTTAAAAAAAACAAAAAAAAAACAGAAATTTACTGTGAAAATACAAACTTTGGGTAAAATTACGGTAAATTACCACAACCTGTTTACGGTAACGTAGTTTAACAGTAGATTTAAATCTACATACCAGCTTAATCTGTCATTTAGACAAAATAATAGTTTTACGGTAATTACTTATCTGTAGCGTCAAAATTAGAATTTTTTTTAATTTTCACAACAAAATTTTTTAATTTTCCCCAAAAAAACCCAAAAAACTTCAATAATAAAAAAAATTACTGTTTATTTATCTACTACCGTGAAAAACTATCCTCTCTTTCATTGTTGCCATTTGACAGTTTGTTTGTTTTTTACCGTAATTTCTACTTCATTTGAAAAAATCAGTCGAATTTTCTTACTTTAAAAAAAAAAAAACTTATTTGTAGTGAAAAAATTTAAATAACCATATTTTAACTATTTAGCAAAAGTGTTTCAAAACGTCTATTAAAAAAAAGAAGAAAAGGAAAAACACAAAAGGGAAATATTCAATGTTTTCGTGAAACAATCTGGATTTCTACGTTTAAAAAAAAATGTATCTGAATTTATTGGATTTTACTGAAATTAATATTATTACTATTACAATTAGTAATAAATTAGTTATTGAATAAAGTGTAAAACTGTAAACATTTTGACGTTTTTTATGGTAATTTACCATATTGTGATAAATGTTGTGAAAACAACATCTGCCGGTGTTTTATGGGGAAAAACATTATGTATTTTTTTACAGCGCACATGCCACCCGTCACTCCGGGCCCACTCGCCGCTCCACCAGGACTTTTGAGCAGCAGCGCTGGAGTGGGAGGTGTTTCTGCGGTTCCGAGAGCCAGACGGGAGGATGTACTTGAGACGGAAGGTTTGCGGTTAAAAGTGTCAGCTGAAAAGAAGAGAGGGTGAGAAACGACAGGAAACGAGAGGAGCGAGAGAGGAGCGAGAGAGGAGCGAGAGAGGAGCGAGAGAGGAGCGAGAGAGGAACGAGAGAGGAGCGAGAGAGGAGCGAGAGAGGAGCGAGAGAGGAGCGAGAGAGGAGCGAGAGAGGAGCGAGAGAGGAGCGAGAGAGGAGCGAGAGAGGAACGCACGAGGAGCGAGAGAGGAGCGAGAGAGGAGCGAGAGAGGAGCGAGAGAGGAGCGAGAGAGGAGCGAGAGAGGAGCGAGAGAGGAGCGAGAGAGGAGCGAGAGAGGAGCGAGAGAGGAGCGAGAGAGGAGCGAGAGAGGAGCGAGAGAGGAGCGAGAGAGGAGCGAGAGAGGAGCGAGAGAGGAGCGAGAGAGGAACGCACGAGGAGCGAGAGAGGAACGCAGGAGGAGCGAGAGAGGAGCGAGAGAGGAGCGAGAGAGGAACGCACGAGGAGCGAGAGAGGAACGCAGGAGGCGCCATCAGGAGGAGCTGACGGGTCCGTTGAGGCCTGCAGAACTCTAGATTGGACCCGACGCAGAGACGCCGGCCCGAAGGGAACACCATCATCGGCACCCCAAAGTGTTCTTGTGAAGCCGTCCGGTGTCACTTCCTGTCGGGGGGGGGGCTGCTGGTGAATCAGTGGGAGAATGGAAACTTTGGCTCCGCCTCCCGTGAAAGACTTCAGAGTCTGGAGCCGAACCCAAACACGTCGACGTCATCGGAGGCCGAGACCACGGAGGAGAAAAAACTCCGACTTTAGTTTCTTCTCCTTAATTTGGCAATTTTGGCATTAAAAAAAAAAAAAGTACACAAGAAAATCTTCTTCTTCGATTTTTTTCCCCCCAAAAGCCCCCCATCCCCTGCATTGTACCTTTTACCCCCCTGACTGAACTCCCTCAGATTAAAGGTGACTCCTTAATAAAGTCAAACAGAACATTTTGACTCCTAACTATTTCTATGAAGGTCTGTTCTAGGTTCTGTTCTACTTTTCCTATCAGGAATAAAACAAGTCAGATTTCCTTCTTTCAATTCTTCGGAGTTAAATTCAGACAAAACAGGATAATCTTCTGATTTCGATCGAACGTAATCGAACAAAACGCTTTAAAAACATTTTTCTTGTTCTTCTTCCTTCTAAATCCCGGCTAACAAAAGAAATAGGAGGGTGGCAGAAATATGGAAGCGACGGTTCGCTCTTGCGAAATCGCCTTTCTTCCCACGTGTGACGTCATTTCTTCACGTTTAGACCCAACCTCCACCCTCAGAGCCGCATTCCTGACCTTAACCCTCCCCCAACCACAACCGGATCCTCGTTGAGCCGGGATCCATCAGCGGGACCGCATCCAGGGACGCAGCTGAGTCGTCATGTGACCAATAAGCGTCTACGGCGAGTTCGAGACTCGCCTGGTCGTTTGAAGTTTTTTTTCTTTAAGTTCAAAGAAAAGACGTTCGATTCTTGAAAGAACCCAAAACCTTCTCCTCTCCGATTTCAGTGTCAGACGACTGAGAGATGTTTGTGATGGAGTCGTCAGCATATAAAAGAAGATTTCAGCAAAAGCTGCTGACGTCATCACAAAAGTTTGAAATGTCAGAGGTCCGAACGTGGAGCCCTGAGGCGGGCCCTTCACATGTCATGTCCCCAATACGGCGGTGGAACCCAGCCCAGCAGACAGCAGCCGCGCTCGAAAACACAACCAGGAGGAGATAGATCCAAGCCCACCTCCACAGGAGGATCTACACCTCATCCATCATCATCATCATCATCATCATCATCATCATCAAGACTCCTCGGATTAAACCCGAGATAAAAGAACGGGTTTTGAGGGAGAAAGGTAAAACTACACCCCGCCAAAATAAAGGTCAAATAATTTGTCTTTAATATACGCTTGTTGATCCGGATCGGTGGGCGGGGCCAGCTGGAACCACGACGACGAGGAATACGAGGAAACTCAATATTCTACATTTTACTTTCTATTTTATTTTTAGCGCTCCACTGATTCTGTTTGACACTTTGAACCCACTTCCACCAGAACTACCGTTGTGTAGCGTTCATACAGGATGTAGGAGCGCAGGGGTCCTGCCCCCTGAACAGGCTGAGTGGGCGGGGCCAGAGAAGAGGGTGGGAGGAGAAACCGCTCCATCCCTCCGGACGCGTCTTAAAAGCGACGACGGCAGAAAAGCCTGGAATCATATTTTTGTATCATCTAATGGATTTAAAGACGCCATCAGAGACTTGTGGGGGGAAAATAGGTCAACTAGAAGCAGGCGGGTGGAGAGGGGCGGAGGGTGGGGGTGGGGGGGTGGAGAGACCACCATACAGTATATAGACTATTCATGAATAAGCTCTGTGTGAGCCTCCGGCGCCGCTGTGGCCCCGTTACTATGGCGTCTGTGCCGAGAGACGAGGAATGCGGCGGAGGAGGGGGGGGGGGGGGGGGTCTTATCTTAGAACTACTTTAGAAGCTGGTCACATTCCTCCCCCCTCTGCCTCACCTTCACCATCCAGCACTCTCCTCTTCCTCACCTGAGTCACCCCCCCCCAGTCAGACCGCCATCAGACCACCGACTGACAGCCTTTGTAGGAGGAGCCTGATCACATCCCACCTCAGCAGACAGGAACCTCGCCGGGATTCAAACTCACAACCTTCTGACCGTCACACCACCCATAAACGAAGGTCCGATTCAAACCAGGGCTGTCCGTCATAGCGGTGTTAGCTTTTAGCTGTGCGTTAGCCGCTGGCTGTCTGTCAGATGTGTGTTAGCTGTTAGCTGTCTGCCATCTGTTAGCTTGCTGTTAACTGTAGGCTGTGTGTTAGCTGTTAGCTGTCTGCCATCCAAATAACACCCCCGCCCCTATTCAAGTATAATAATCACCCCCCTCCCCGGGCAGCTGACCTACTTCCTGTTTGGCCATTCAGTGGTTCACTGTAGATTGGGGCGGGGGGGAATTGGGGGGGGGTCATACGTTTATGATGTCATCCCCTCCCCTCCTATAGTAGGAAATGATACTAAACTACACCATATACTATGTTATACTATCCTTACGGGCCCATACTATGGAGAAGGCGAACACGTTTCCATGGAAACGCGGCACGACATGAAAGTAGAATAAACGTCATCATTCATGTCGGGGTCGCTGGCTAAAAACAGGAAGAGTGAAGATGACGAATGAGTGAAGATGAAGAGAGGGTCCAGACCCGCCTGATGAACACGATTTACGCTGAAGAAGAAGAAGAAGAAGCTCCTGCTGCGCAAACAAGAACCTCGCTGATGGTTTTAGAATCGAGGGCGGAGCTAAGGCAGGGCCATATGATTGCCAGGCTCCGCCCACCAGCATTTAATTGAGGGTAACCGTCGGCGGCGAGTCTTCCCCTGTGAAGTTCTGGGAGGAGAGTCGCGGAGGAGGGATGAGGAGAAGAAGTGATGATGTTTGCTCTGAGGGTGACGATGGCCAGATGAAGACAGATGAGGTTCTTCGGGGAACGGTGTTTGAGATGTAAGCAGCGCGTTCTTAAAGTGCTCAACTCCTCCAGGAGCTCCGGGGAACGCCGGAGGAGCAGGTGTTCCTCCCTGCTCGGTTTGAACTTGCGCCAACGTTTTGGTTGAAGCTTCTCAGGAAGTTTAGCCCTCAGGGAAAAATCTGGATTTCACACGCGGGTCATCAAGGTGCCTGCGGCGATGCCGGAGTCTTAGATGTGTGACATCATCACGCCGCAGAGAGAACAGGCCACGCATGAGGTGACCTCCTCCTCCTCCTCCTCCTCCTCCTCCTCCTCCTCCTCCTCCTGGCTGCAGACACCTCAGAGTGTTGGCGAGGTGAGGTATGGAGGCAACACTGAGAGAGAGAGGGAGGGTCTGACGGACAGGAAGTGGTCGTCAGAATGACAGGAAGTTGCCGTCAGATTAAAATGATGTTGGTCTTTGAAGAAGGAGATGAAGGAGATGAAGGAGAAGAAGGAGAAGAAGGAGAAGAAGGAGAAGCCGCAACAAAATGAACTCCAAACTCTGACCGTAGGACCGAAATCCTCCGACCCGGCAAAACATAGTTTTGTGTTGTGTTGACGCAACAAACGTCGAAGTTTGACCTTTAAACTCAAAAATAAAAATGATGAAGGCTCAAGGTGGGCGGAGCTCCGCCGTGACCTCCATGCTGTCTCAAGCCACTGAAGAGTTACTGAAGCACAAACGGCAGAACTAGATTTATGTTGACGTCACAGTGACGTCACAGTGATGTCACAGTGACGTCACAGTGACATCACTGTGACATCTGCAGCCGACAGGTCGGCCATGTTGGTTTTGATCATATGACCACATGTTTCGTCCTTAAAAACAGCATCAGCTCCTCTTCCTCACGGAGGAATAAGGGGAGCCCTGAAACGGCGAGTGTCATGTGACCTCTCCTCCCCCACACTCACAACAACACAGACGGCACCCGGCGAGGAGAGGGAGAGCAGGTTTCAACGCACCGCCACACCGCCGCAGGCACAGGAAGCAGCACGCGGCGGACAAAAGATCTGCAGCAGGGCGCGCTGCAGCAAACAGAGATTGGAACCAGCGACTCTGAAGAACCAGCGGTGGGTTCAGATGGAAGGCGTCTGAACCGCCGTGTCAGAAGAAGTTTGATGTTTAAACACGACGGGCTCTAGGATAGGTTCCTGCGGCACGCCGTTTCAGACACGTTAGCATGTTTGTGTTAGTCTGTGGGCCCTCCTCTTCCTCCTTCTTCCTCTCAGCACATCTGGTTGGATTCTTATTTGTAATAAAAAAGTGTTTTTCTTGGCGAGCGTATTTATTTAAGAAATTCAATTAAGCAGAAACTTAAAGCCTGGAGAAATAATTCAACGTGATTTTAGACGTGTACTACACATATCTACCCTTTGATTCTAATATTCTGCATGTATCTCCTATTTATTCTAATATTCCACATTTGTCTCCTGTGTTATTCTAATATTCTACATTTATGTAACGTTTTATTCTAATATTCTACATTAATCTTTTGTTTCATTCTAATATTACACATTTATCTTTTGTTGTATTCTAATATTCTGCATGTATCTCGTATTTTATTCCAATATTCCACATTTGTCTCCTGTGTTATTCTAATATTCTACATTTATCTAACATTTTATTCTAATATTCTACATTTATCTCCTGTTTTGTTGTAATATTCCACATTAATCTCCTGTTCTATTCTAATATTCTACATATATCTTTTGTTTCATTCTAATATTCCACATTTATCTTTTGTTGTATTCTAATATTCTGCATGTTTCTCCTGTTTTATTCTAATATTCCACATTTGTCTTCTGTTTTTATTCTAATATTCCGCATGTATCTAATATTTTATTCTAATATTCCACATTGGTCTCCTGTATTATTCTAATATTCTACATTTATCTAACGTTTTATTCTAATATTCTACATTTATCTCCTGTTTTTTCTAATATTCCAATTTAATCTCCTGTTTTATTCTAATATTCTACATTTATCCACCGTTTTATGCTAATATTCCACATTTATCTAGAGTTTTATTCTAATATTCCACATTCATCAGTTGTTTCATTCTAATATTCTACATTATCTCCTGTTTTATTCTTATATTCTACATTATCTCCTCATTTATTCTAATATTCTACACCTATCTACCGTTTTATTCTAATATTCTGTATTTATCTCCTGTTTTATTCTAATATTCTACATTTGTCTCTTGTTTTATTCTAATATTCCACATTAATATCCTGTTCTATTCCAATATTCCACATTCATCAGTTGTTTTATTCTTATATTTTACATCTTTCTCCCATTTTATTATAATATTCTACATTTATCTGCTGTTTTATTCTAATATTCCACATTTATCTATTGTTTTATTCTAATATTCCACATTTATCTAGAGTTTTATTCTAATATTCTAAATGATTTCTTGTTTTATTCTAATATTCTAAATGATTTCTTGATTTATTCTAATATTCTACATTATCTCCTGTTTTATTCTAATATTCTACGGATCCTGTGGACCTCAGACTTTAAGCCCATGCAGTTTCACAGGAGGTCTGCAGGATCCGGGTCTAACGATCACTGATCCAGGACCGTAGGATCCTCTGCGGGACTTGAAACTGATACAAATCCTCTAAAATGTGCCGTGAAATAAATCCGGGCTGCAGGAGCAGAACCGGCAGAAGGTTCGGGACGAAGATGAGGAGGAGCATCAGGATGGAGGTCTGGACTTACCCTCAGAGCCGACAGGTCGATCTCGTCCAGACTCCGGGCTGGAGACTCGCTCGCCATGATGGAGTCCGTATCTTTCGCTGTTTTCCCCGGTGCTCGGTTCCTGCGGTTCTCCTCTGATGGTCCGATGAAGATCTGGGTCCTCCTTCTGCCTCGGGCCGGAGCGCGCGCCTAGAGCGCAGAGGTACGGATTCGGTCCACGGTCCAAAGGATGGGGCTGAGATCCAAAGTGATACTGGAGGAACTGCTGCTGCTGTCAGAGAACACACTCACGAGGGGGGGGGGGCGAGTCACGAAACCACGCCTTTTTGTGGGCGGAGTCAGCTGAAGCTGCTGGTAGCCCAGAACCGGTCGCCCTCCTGCTGGGGACCAGGACGTGGTGCAGGACCCCGGGGTCCACAATCATCATTCTGGTTCTTATCAGACTCACTCAGAACCACAGATAAAAGGATGAAGGAAAAAAACAAACAATAATAATAATAATAATCTTATTATTATTATTTATATGAATAATATTTCATGATTAATGACGGACGATAAAATAAACTCAAGGATCCGTTTTTCTGTCTTTTGTTTATTGACTATTTCGACGATATCTGACTTTATTTTCATGACTTCACTTCCTGTCTCTTCACCCGTCGGTTCTCCTCTGCCTCCGGATCGGGGATCTAACTCCTGAACCAGAACCAGAACCCGTCCTCGCCCGGAATCCCGATCCGAAGGATCTTCTCGACGAGAAGGCCAGAAACCACGAGACATGAAGACACGATACCTGTCAATCACGTACCAGACAAGCCCCGCCCCTGTGCTGGACTGGAGCCAGACTTCAGTTTTAGTCCAGTTCCAGAGAACTGGGGCTTCTGTCAGACAGTTCCAAGGAATCGCAGCTTAAATACAGGTTCTGTGATCCTCCTCCATGTTTGTGAGTTACCTTTTCAAACATAGCGAGTCTCAACAAGACAAAACTTTACTCGAAACCTGAAACTTAAAGATTCTCAGGAGATCTGCGATAAAAACCAACGACTTCCTGGAAAAATCTCAACGACCTGAACAGTAAACAACAAAACAGCTGCTGGAAAATATCACTCACTCACTCACTCACTCACTCACTCACTCACTCACTCACTCACTACCTCACTCACTCACTCACTACCTCACTCACTCACTACCTCACTCACTCACTCACTCACTCGATCAGTCACTCACTACCTCACTCACTCACTCACTACCTCACTCACTCACTACCTCACTCACTCACTCACTCACTCGATCAGTCACTCACTACCTCACTCACTCACTCACTCACTACCTCACTCACTCACTCACTCACTCACTCACTCACTACCTCACTCACTCACTACCTCACTCACTCACTACCTCACTCACTCACTCACTACCTCACTCACTCACTCACTCACTCACTCACTACCTCACTCACTCACTACCTCACTCACTCACTCACTCACTCACTCACTCACTACCTCACTCACTCACTACCTCACTCACTCACTCACTACCTCACTCACTCACTACCTCACTCACTCACTCACTACCTCACTCACTCACTACCTCACTCACTCACTCACTCACTCACTCACTCACTACCTCACTCACTCACTCACTACCTCACTCACTCACTCACTCACTACCTCACTCACTACCTCACTACCTCACTCACTCACTCACTACCTCACTCACTACCTCACTCACTCACTACCTCACTCACTCACTCACTCACTACCTCACTCACTCACTACCTCACTCACTCACTCACTACCTCACTACCTCACTCACTCACTCACTCACTACCTCACTCACTCACTACCTCACTCACTACCTCACTCACTCACTACCTCACTCACTCACTCACTACCTCACTCACTCACTACCTCACTCACTCACTCACTACCTCACTCACTCACTCACTACCTCACTCACTCACTCACTACCTCACTACCTCACTCACTCACTCACTCACTACCTCACTCACTCACTCACTCACTCACTACCTCACTCAGTCACTCACTCACTCACTCACTCACTCACCCACTACTTCACTCACTCACTCACTCACTCACTCACTCACTCACTCACTCACACACTCACTCACTCGATCACTCACTCTTTCACTCACTCACTCTTTCACTCACTCACTCACTCAATCACTCACTCACTCACCCACTACCTCACTCACTCACTCACTCACTCACTCACTCTTTCACTCACTCACTCACTCGATCACTCACTCTTTCACTCACTCACTCACTCACTCACTCACTCACTCTTTCACTCACTCACTCACTCACTCACTCACTCTTTCACTCACTCACTCACTCGATCACTCACTCTTTCACTCACTCACTCACTCACTCACTCACTCACTCTTTCACTCACTCACTCACTCACACACTCACTCTTTCACTCTCTCACTCTTTCATTCATTCATACCTTTAGTTTTATGTTCTGAAGATAAACAACAAAAACAAAAATGAAACTAACTTTAAAAATAGATGAAAACAAGTTCAGGTATAATAAACGTTTGTTTGTTTGTCAACATTCTCTTCTTGAGAAGAAGAAGAGGAGGAAGAAGAGGAAGAAGAGGAAGAAGAAGAGGAAGAAGAGGAAGAAGAAGAGGAAGAAGAGGAAGAAGAAGAGGAAGAAGGAGGATGATACTCAGCAGCTTCTCAGAGAACCGGTCTGGACACGCGGTCCAGGACCTTTTTATCAGAGGAAGGACAACCAGAACCAGAGAACAGGACGGTTCTGGATCTTCTCCCTCAGATGACCTTTGTGATCCTGTGGTTCTGGACCTCTGTGGTCCTGCACTTCTGAAGTTCTGGAGCTTTTTGGTTCAGGAACTCTGTGGTCCTGGAACTCTGTGGTCCTGGACCTCTATGGTTCTGGACCTCTGCGGTTCTGGACCTCTCAGAAGAGAGAATTTTCTAATCTGACTGAGATTAAATGAAAAGAAACACTTGAAGATCTTCCCGTGACCTGCTCGGACTGATTGGACTGGGTCAGAACTTGTGAAGGTCTGTTCTGACGGGTCTGGAGAGAAACCGGGTCCAAAACCGGTCTGATAGCGATCCTGCAGGAAGAACCGCTCAGAGGCTGTTTCTATGGAGACGGCGCCATCTGCTGCACAAACAGGAAGTCGCTGCTGAGGACCGACCCGGCTTCGGTTCCTCCCAGAAACATTCAGAACCTCTGAGGAAATCAGGCCAAAAAGTTTCAAAATAAAAGTTTCTTCAATTTACTGAATCCTTTCCCTTTAATTTAAATATTCATTTATTGGTTTTTATACTTCAGCTGCAATAAATTCATGAATAAAACACAAAAGTTTCCAGGTTTTAAAAATTGGACTGAATTTTTTTCAGGAACAATTTCTTTATTCTAAAGACTCACTTTTAAAACTTATAATTTTCTTTTATTATTAAACAAATTCCTCAAATATTTAAATTCTAGTAAATCCAACAAACCCGAAAAATCGCATTTTGAGAATTCCAGCTCATCTTAATCCGATTCCACTGATCCGGATAACGTCGAGTTTAAGTTAACCCGGAACAAACTCAGGTTAAGATTCTTGAAGTCAGAGTTTAAAAAACTCTAATAAACATAAACGAGAAAAAACTCGTATATTTGAAACCACTTTTATGCTAAAATTAGCATTAGCACAATGCTAATTCTGTCGTGATAAAAGGCCCCAAAACAATTAAGAAATGTGAATTTAACTTATTTGACTTATTTTTGTTGACACTGATCTGCCACACATCTTTGCCACGCCCCCTTTAGAAATTAAAACTAAAGTTAAAGACGAAAAATCTAAGATATATAACTTTTAAAAAAAACGCATTAGAGATTTTTTCCCCCTAGGAGTGAAGATCGGCAGAAGAGATGGCCGTCTGTGACATCATGACACAAGATGAGAATGATGTCATCACTCACTAGCGAATGATGTCATCTTAAACTGGTGAATTATGTGGGGGTGTTAGTGATGTCATCACACGTTGGTGAATAATGTTGTCATGTTATGAGGTATGAATGATGACATCACACGAGAATGATGTCATGGTTTCAGTGAATGATGTCATGTATCAGTGAATGATGTCATGGTGTTAGTGAATGATGTCATGGTGTTAGTGAATGATGTCATGGTGTTAGTGAATGATGTCATGTGTCAGTGAATGATCTCATGGTGTTAATGAATGATGACATCACACGATAATGACGTCATCTTGTCAGTGAATGATGTCATGGCGTTAGTGAATGATGTCATGGTGTTAGTGAATGATGTCATGGCGTTAGTGAATGATGTCATGGCGTTAGTGAATGTCATGGTGTTAGTGAATGATGTCATGGCGTTAGTGAATGATGTCATGGCGTTAGTGAATGATGTCATGGCGTTAGTGAATGATGTCATGGTGTTAGTGAATGATGTCATGTGTCAGTGAATGATGTAATGGCGTTAGTGAATGATGTCATGGTGTTAGTGAATGATGTCATGGCACGGCAAACGCAAAAAAAAACCTTTGGGTCCTACAAGGGCGATATTTAGGTCCCTTCCTGATGACATCATCACCAGTCGACTATGTAGTCTCACCAGTGTAGCTTAAAAGACACAATAACACCACAGTTATATATGAATATTGATTTATTACTTCAACTGAAGGCATACATTTAGAACAGAGTCGTCTGCATACAACAAAACACTGAGAACAAATGTCTTCAAGATGATTATTAGAAATAAGAATCGTATAATAAAAAAATAATAATAATAAAGGTCCGAAGATAGAGCCCTGTGGCACACCCTTTCATGATGCTTCTTTTTAATCCGCAGTGACGGATATAAACGTTGTTTAAACATCTCTGTTAATCTGTAGACTCTCCTCTCTCCCGCTCGCCAGACCATGTGACTCACAGCGACCAATAGGAGGAGAGATGAGAGCTCCTGGTGAAAATAGAGAAAACCTTTCTACTCAAATATTAAACACATTTATTCTACATCTATCTACTATTTTATTCTAATATTCCGCTGAAGCTCTAACTTCAACCGGAGCTTTCCTTCAACTAGTAGAAAGGAGAGTTTGGGTCACATGACCTCTGACCCCGGCCCGATGAATCCTGGTCTTCAGAAGGATCAGATGTTGGCAAAAATAAAAATCGGTTTCATGTCCGTAGGAATCTTAGAAAATGTTCTTTGAAGAAGAGTATTCTAAGAAGAATATTCTTCTTCTCACCCCGGTCTCACCCCGGTCTCACCCCGGTCTCACCCCGGTCTCACCCCGGTCTCACCCTGGTCCCGTAGATGTCCTGGTTTTCTGGAGAACTTATCCAACAGTCCAGAGTTTGATTCCCAAAACCCAAAGTTCTTCCTGCTGAGCGTCGTCTCCGCAGATTGCTGCCGTCACAAGATAAACTTCTGCTGGTGTTGGTCAGGAGGATCACTCAGGTCCAATCAGTCCAGAGTCAAGACTCAGTCCGAATCCAGAACCAGTCCAGCCCTGGTGGTGGCGTCCCCTCCTTTACGTCCAGATCTCCGTTGGGACCATGGCCTCCTTCGTCCCCACAGAGGGCATGAGGTTCTCCTCGGACAGGAAGTCCAGAGGAAACTGGACGAGGAAGCCACGGATTTTACGTAGCTCCTCCTGAGCGCGAGGCAGATCGGTCTGTGCCAGACCCGGTTTGGACTGGTAATGCTCCAGTTCGTACATGTTCCTCACCAGAGAGGAGGGGAGGCAGCGGAAGACCTGCAGCAAGACGCACAAACAGGATAGACAAGGTTCGTCCGTGAAAACTAAACCGAAGACCACCAGAACCCCTGACAGAACCCACCTTAAACAATTACAAACATCCTGGTCTTCTTTGGGTCGAGTTAATCATTTCCTGTTTCATTTCTGACCTCACCGACACCTGAACCTGTTTTCCTCTGAGTCTGAATCCCTGAACCGTTCCATTTGCCCTCTGACCTCGGTACGTTACATTGATACGTTACGTTGATACGTTGGTTCTTTGTCCCACGGTGAGTCGCCTCTTGAGATGGAGCACTACATCAAAATGCCCTGTTCACGCAACCAAACCACTCGGAGAGGTTTAGGACGTTCTGTAACGTTGTGTTACGTTTTGAAACAGTTTGAAACGTTTTGAAACGTTTCGTAACGTTTCGAAACGTTTTGAAACTGTTTGAAACGTTTTGAAACTGTTTGAAACGTTTTGAAACATTTTGAAACGTTTTGTAACGTTTTGAAACGTTTTGAAACTGTTTGAAACATTTTGAAACATTTTGAAACGTTTTGTAACGTTTTGAAACGTTTTGAAACGTTTCGTGACATTGTATAACGTTCTGTCAGGTCCAGTCATTGATTTTTCTGAAGACATAAACGGAGTCACTGAGCGTCAGCGTTTCTGTTTCTGTTGCTAGAATAAAGGTCAGACCCTTTTAAGACCACCAAGTCCACATTGACCGTCAACTCTCCGTGTTCCCTTTAGGTCCCTGACGGTATCTAGAGACACTACGGCAGAACGCCACCTGAGCAAAACATTATGAATCTTCTAAAGCATTTCTTCAGAGCTGAGTGTGACCACCTGGAGGGGCGGACCCCCTCCCTGCTCATACAGACCTTTGGTCTCATGGACTTTCAGAACCTCTGGCGGAGATGAACATGATTTAATATTAAGTCTGATTCTCCTGTTGAGAATAACCATGTGGAGGATGTCTGATGTTCCTCTGAGAGCCCCCCGCTCCCGTACCTTCTCGTAGATGGTGTCGTTGCGGCTGGCGGTGGTCATCCACACCTCCTTGTAGAAGCGGTCGCTGATGGGGTCAGACAGATCGATGGACGTGTCGGTGTGACCTCCGAGGATGGTCCTGTCCGAGAGAGAGAAGAAGAACGACGACTGTAAGGGTCTCGGACAGAAGGAGGTTAAACCCTGAGCTGTGGATCACGGTTGAGGTCAAAGGTCAGGTACGTTAGGTCCATCAGATTCCTTCGCGTACCTGAAGCATTCGAGGCGAAGCTGAAGAGCCAAGGCTCCAGCTTCGTACTCCTGTCCGTCCATCACTGAAGGAACCTTCTCCGAGTCCTCCACGATCACCGCCACCTCGCTGTCACGCTTACCCAGCATGCTCCTGTCGTTGATGTTAGCAGAGCCTGAAACAGACGGACGTTAGAGGCTGAAGGTCTGAGCTGCAAAACTACCAGAATGAGATGAAATATACGAACTCCCACAGAAGGGAGTGATGAGCTGCGGTTGCGGTGAGGCGTGTCGTCCACCAGAGGGCAGCAGATGTTTGGCCTCGTCACCACGACGACTCACCGATGATGAAGGTGTTGTCGTCGGCGATGAGCATCTTGCTGTGGACGTAGATGAGCTCCGTCACCAGACGCCCCTCCAGCTCGGCGTGTGTCCTCAGACCGGCGAAGGAGATGTAGTTGATCCACTGGTCGTCCACTAGGGGGCGGGGAGAGAGAGGTTATGACCTTTGACCTTAGATACCAACAAAAGACGTCTCTAGAGTTGACTTACTCTCCCTCTTCAGCTGGGAGATGATGGAGTATTCTCCTCTGATCATGGTCCTGAGGAGGAGAAGGCCACAACATTAGGCTCCGCCCCCCCCGACACTTTTCTTCTACGTTGCGACACGAGTGCCAGTCAACCTCGAATTAGTCGAGTTTTAACAACTTCCTGTTCGTGGCAAAATGGGAGAATTGCTGCGTGGAACCCCCCGCCCCCGGTGACGTCGCACACACCGATCACATGACCTCCTCCAGCTCTCATCGCCTTCACTTCCTGTCACCACAAGTCCGTGACCTCATGACCCTATAACCTCACCTGTAGTTGAAGTGCATGACGGCCTGCAGGGCGTTCCCTCCTCCGGTGGTGATGTCACCCTCAAATCCAGGCAGCAGTGGCGTGACGACGTAGACGCGGTACTTCTTCCTCTCCCTGTTGACACACGTCAGTCAGCAGAGTGCCACGCCGCAAACTTCCTACTTCCTGTCGCCACTGAACTCACTGACCTGTGGGCTCTGATGATGCGTTCGATGATGGCGTCTCCGATCTTGTTGTGGACGGTCCGGTTGTCGGCGCAGCTGATGAAAAACTGGTTCTGGTGGGTGGAGACACATGATGATGTCATGAGATGCCGCCATGGCGACAGATGCGCACAAACACTGAAGCGGCGCGGCGGCGTACCTCTATGTAGATGTAATGGCGACTCTTGGCGATGACCTCGACGTATGCTTGATGGATGGACTCCTCGTGGTACTTGATGCCCGCCGACCAATCAGCCGCTGACCTCAGCACCTGACGGACAGGACCAACCTTTAAAGGATCTGTTCATCCGTCATCTGATTGGATGACGGATGAACTGATCACACAGAGATTAGGCAAATCGCCACGGCAACAGTAGACTCCTCCCACAAACAGTCGTATCAGATTTGTTTTCCTTCCAGTAGATGATGGCACCACTAAAGTTATTGAATATGAAATTGTTATTTCAAAATTGTATAAAAATAGATTTATTTGTATAGATTGTATCATATTTTATATCTCAAAATGACTAAAACTTCTTAAAACAACTCATGCTAACATGCTAACCTTTCTCAACCAAGTAATGCTGTTTTGGGAAAACCCCAAAAAGAATACATGCCATCTTCATCGGAACTAATGCTAACATGTTAGCATTACTTAAAGAGAGCTAATGCCATCATGTTTGTCTGTAAAAAACAACTAATGCTAACATGTTAGCATTACCTAAAGAGAACTATTGGTAACATGGCAGGTAGCTGAAAACAACCAAGTCAAACATATCCTTGACTAATGAAAACAAGTGCTAATATGCTAGCTTGTTAAAAAAATACCCGATGCTAGCATTCTAGTCTGGAATGCTACCCTGTTTGAAACAACTAATGCTAACATGCTAGCCTATTGAAAACGACTACAGAAAACATGCCGAAGTGTTGAAAAGAACTAATGCTAACATGCAAGCTTGTCGAAAGCACATATTGCTAGCATGATAGCCTGGTGTAAATGCCTAATGTTGTAACGCAAGCCTTTCAAAATCAACATATGCTAATACACTAGCTTGTTGCAAACAATTACTTCAAACATGCAAGCCTATTGAAAAACACAGCTAATGCTAAATGCTAATGCTAGCTTCTTAAAAACAACTTATGCTATAGGTAGACTTAGAATTTTACTGCACCAGTTGAAATACGAACACTAAAGCTTGATAGCAGAATGCTAACTGGTTGTGTCTTGAGCTAGCTAGCGTGCTAGCCTGTTCGAAACAAATAATTCTCACATGCTAACCTGTTGGAACAAACTAATGCAAAAAAGCTAACCTGGAGCAGTAAAGTCCTAAGTGACGTTTTCAGATTTTTGTGGTTTTGATAGCGGAACGCTAACGTGTTCTTCGGGAATTCCCTCTATGAAATACTTACAGCACGAAGTAATCAGAGTACAGTAATCAGAGTACAGTAATCAGAGTACAGTAATCAGAGTACAGTAATCAGAGTACATTAGAGATTCCAGGAAAGCAGCATTAATTAATGACACAAAGACATAAGAATGTTTTCGGCAAACATTCCGCTGGACTGAAACATTATGGGATGTTGATGTTCTTCCTATTTTTGTCCATGTTCCCCCTCAGAGGTTAGAAACCGGGTCGTTATGTAACACCAGGCTGTGTGGACCAGTTTTTTCTCTGATCCTCTTCCAGCCCGCATGCAGAGAACGTTCCAGTGAAGGTTTGACCTAATCACCGGTTTGTTTGAGGGTTGGAGCCCACACACGCTAGACCTCACCTGAACCTTGGCACCGACAGAGTCGGGAACCTGGTACCGAAGCTCGTTGGCACTGGACTGAGACTTGGGCAGCAGGAAGGGGTAGGAGAGGGATCGGTACTTTGGCTTCATGATCTGTGGAGTCAGAGGATGAGGAGATGGAAAAGCATGAGGGTGAGGATGAAGGGGAGTTTTCCACTGAATAACCAGGAGGAAAACTCAACATTTCCAACCACAGAAGAAAGAAACCAGAATGCAGTTACTGTCAGAAACTCTGGAGGGGATCCAGAACCAGAACTCTAGCCTCTGAAGGCTGGGAGAACTCAGTGTTCCTGTCCCCCTTAGGATTAAAGACTCAAATGAAGACTGAGCAGCAAAAACTGATGACTTTAGCATGTTAGCAGGGTACTAACCTAATAAGAAATAGATTAGCATTATGCTAATAGACCCTGTTTGGCTTCAATATACCTTAGAAATACCGCATGGACAAGCTAGCATGCACTAATCATGTTGAGAACTAATGTTCACATGCTAGCCTATTGAAAATAACTACTGCTAACATTCTAGCTTGCTGTGAACAACAAATGCTAACCTGCTAACCTGTGAAAACAACAAATGTTAACATCTTAGCTGGATCTACACAACTAATGCTTATGAACTAGCTGGCGAAAAACAACAAATTGTCACATTTTAGCCTGAGTAAACAACTACTGATAATATGAATCCCTGTTGAAAACCACTAACACTAGCATGCTAGCCTGTTGAAAAAAACTAATGCTAATATGCTAGCTTTATAAACAACTAATGCTAATATGTTAGCCTGTTGAAGAAACTAATGCTAAGATTCTAGCTAGTGTAGACAACTAATGTTAACATGCTAGCCTGTTGTAAACCCTTAATATTAACATATTAGCCTCGGTAAACAACCACTGCTAATATGGTTGCCTGTTGAAAACAACTAATGCTAATATGCTACCTTGATGACAAGGATTAATGCTTATATACTAGCGTGTTCAAAATCAACTAATACTAACTTTCTAGCTAGTTAGCATTTGCTGTTTTGAACACGTTAGCATGTTAGCATCAGTTGGTTAAATCCTCTAAACGGCTGCCGTATTTTGGCGTTCAGTACTTTGGTGAAGTTCCAGCGCTGGATGAAGTGTCTCGCCACGTTGCGTGCAGCTCGGCCGTGAACCACGGCCGCGATGTCGTGCCAAGGCATTCTGGGAGTCGTGTACCTGTCGATGAAGTCTGGGGGGGAGGGGGCAGAGGGTGGGGTTAGTTTTCAGGCTGACCATCTTGTTTCCATCAAAATGCTTCAGACTCGGACCATCGAAGGGTTTCTCCAGCTGGATCCAGTCCTTGTAGACGAAGTTGCAGTAGTCCTTCCCGTGCCAGAACCGCGTGTTGCCCTGCAGCTCGCCAACGCCCGTCTTCAGACTCTGGACCGAACCGCTTCCTGCACACAGACCCGATTAATCTGACTGTTGACAGAGTGTAGCGATGACGTCACCGGCGATGGCCGTCCTACCGGCGCTGTCCACGCTGCTCACGCTGTCGGCGTGCTGCAGCGCGTGTTTGTGAAGGTGGCGGTAAAGGCTGAAGCGGGCCTTCCTGGTCCGACCCATCCCCTTCAGCTTGGGTAGTTCTGCCGGGTCGTTGGGCGGCGTCCCCGATCCGTTGGTAGAGGACACGCCTTCAGAGGACAGAGTGTTGGCGGGACCAGCCTGAGAAGAAGTTGTGGAATAGATGAGCTAAGCTAAGCTAAAGCTAACGCAGGTGCTAATGTGACCCTAGCAGGTTATTCTATTAGTGTAACGTGTCTAAAGTGGGGGAACCACACTCGCGAACTCCGACCTCAGACGGTTCATTAATATCCGTATGTGAAGTAGGGAGAAGTTTTACCGCCATCATGGCGGCCATGTTTGTTTTTAACTGTTTACTGATCCGTGTCTGACCTGCTCCAGCGCCACCGAGCGCGTCACGCTGCCCACGTCCGTCAGTCGGTGCTCCCTGTCGTCCCAGCGGCCGTACGCCAGGTCGATCCCGCCCACGAAGGCCACCGATTGGTCGACGACCACGATCTTCTCGTGATGCGCCCAAAGGTAGACGGAGGAGGAGACGTGGTCGGGATGACGCATCACCTGACAGACAGACACAAGGATCCGCCCTCAGAACAAATGCTGAGACCTTCACATGAACGCCATGTGATCAACGGGCGCCACGTCGGGCCCGGGCTGGGCGGAGCTAAATATGGAGACTTTGCCTCTATGTCAAGAGGCGTCAGCATGAAGTCCTTTAGGGTGGTGTAGGTGGTGTCAACATTAGTTCCTGCTCCAGGAAGTGTTTGTTGAGGTTGATCTTAAAGTGTTTGCATTGTACACAGACAGGAAGTAGAGCAGACGCCTCCGGCGCCATTTCATAATGAGATGTCCCATTCAGTCAGAGAGAGGCGGGGCGAAAACATATAATAATAATAATGATAATCCGCCTCTGAAACACAAACATCCTCCATACTGGTTGCGCCTACATTACCCATGATGCATCAGGTACCTTGATGTTGGGGTGCAGGTGCAGGAGCGTCCGTTTGCTGTAGCCGGAGTTGATGCCCAGGGCGAGCTCCACCTCTTTATAAAGCATGATGAAGATCCTCACGCCCTGTTGCTGTGGGAACACAAGGACACGTCATGTGACCTCAGACACTTATTATGGTCTGTAGACGATCCCAAACGCCTCGTCTTGCAATTTACAAACCCCCCCCCCATACAAGAGAAACACCCAGTCATTGGAAAACATGACATCAGAACGCCGCGGCTCAGGCTGGAGACATTAGTCACCGTTGTGGTAAATGCTCTCTATTTCATAATGGATAGTTTTCCCAGAGGAACAGCAACATTTGGCCACGCCCTCTTTATACAACGACCCACAGTCAGGGCGCCCAACTGAGTCAGAACCAGCAACCGAGATCACAGAACCCACAACAGACATGAAAATGCCTAAAAAATGTGACTGGGTCCCCATTAACAGAACTAAGTTTAGCTCTCAGTGCTAACGGTAGCTATCACAGTTCAAGTTAGCTGTAGGAGCTAATTTTACAAAAATTTCAGCTCCATGAGCTTATGTAAGCTAATGTCAGCTATCAGACCTAATACTAGCTAGTGTTAGCTAATTTTAGCTAATGTCCCAGAGCTAATGGTGCTAATATCTGGTATAATAGCTAATATTTGGAAATGTCAGCCCTCAGAGCTATTGTTCACTAATATCAGGTGCCAAAGCTGATGCTAGCTAGAAAAGCTAATGTTAACAAATATCAGCAGGACAGCAGGAAAGGCTAATGTTAGCTAATTTCAGCTAGCAGAGCTACTTTTAGGTAACGTCAGGTCTCAGAGTTAATGTTAGCTAATATTAATTCTCAGATATAATGTTTGCTAATATCAGCTGTCAAAGCTAATGTTAGCTATAAAGGTTAATGTCAACACATTTCAGCAACCCAGGCTAACTTTTTTCAGCTATTAGCGATAATTTTAGCTAACTTCATCTTCAAAAGCTAATGATAGGTCTCAAAGCTAGTCTTAGCTTATGTCAGGTCTCAAAGCTAATTTGAGACCTTACATTAGCTTTTGTAGCTAATGTCAGGTCTTAGCTACATTAGCTAGGCGTGGCTTAAACATGATGGCGACTTACCGCTTTGCGTTTGAGCGTGCAGTCCAGACGCCAGCGGTTTCCCTCCACCACCGGCCTCTTCAGGAAGATCTCCGGACTCAGCCTGACCCAACAGAGACAGGGAAGAGATCAAAGCATCAGAGAAACCGATGTTTACACGTTTAGGTCACATGACCTTACAAGACTGTTATCCCATTGGCTGCATCAAATTTTATTTAGTGTATATTTCTTTTATATTATTTATTAATCTTTTGGGTTTGTTTATTTTTTTCATTTGTTGTATTTATATATTTTCTATATTATTTAATCATAATAATCGTTTTTTATTTCTATTAATTTAAAAGGCTTACTTTTTATTTATCTATTTCATATTGTTTATTTACTTGGATTTACTTATTTAAGACTTACACACACACACACACACACATGCAGTTAGCTGAGGGTCATGTGACCAGTGACATCATCAGAAACATGACTCCTGACTGGTCAGAAGTGGAGGAGGGGGGCGGAGTCTGTCTAGTTCCTGCGTTCCTGCTGCTGTAACTGGAACTTCTACTATAGGAGCACATTTCAGGGAGCAGAGACTTGTGGGTAATCCTGAGCGACAGCAGCTGTTTCTACATAGATGATGTAATACCCGGCACCTCACGAAGACCCTCCTCTAATGACATCATCAGCACCAGTGTAGCATGCTAACTATGCTAGCTTTTAAAGTTTTTGTAAACAATGGAGTCACACGGCAAAGATTATTTGACGTCACATGGTGGGCGGGGTTTGTGAGTC
>JBBDHG010000131.1:805000-832500 GCA_037951165.1 Lophius americanus | reverse complement strand
GTCATCGCTAGGTGGCGCTAGCTTGTAGTGGGCGGGGCTTGGATCATGGTTTGTTATTATCACGTCATCACGTGATAAGTGGGTTTGGAGAAGTCCTCTGACCGAGGCTTGTTGCGGGTTCTTTTGGACCGTGGGGTACCGAGACCGTTGGCAGGATCCATCTTGTCAAACGGGTTCTCTGGAACTGTTGGACTCAAAGTCTTCCCTGGTCTCTTATCCTGGTCTTGATACTCCTGGACAGGATCTGAAGGTTCTGGTAACTTGGCAGTGACCCAAGGAAAGACTGAGAACTCTGGTGGTGTTACATCATCATCCAGACTTTTAGGTACATCAGAACCCTCCAGGGGGATCCAGAACCCTCCAGGGGGATCCAGAAAGACTTCCCGGGTCCATGGAAGAAGTTGGATGGACGGACCGGCGGAACCAGGTGGTTTTGATTGTCCTTCAGATTTCTAGAACCTTGTTTCTGAGGTGGGAGGAGACTTTGGACTTTAGATGGACCTCACTAATGTTCCCCTTCTGATCCTACAGAACCAGGTCTCAGATAAAAGCTGTTTCTGCCTCAGGGGATGTAAGTCTGTATGTTTGGAGATGAAACGGTTCCTAACAGCGAACAGGCAGACGGTAAACATTCCTGCGGCGCTGAACAAGATCCAACGAGACTGCAGTCACCCGGAGAGTCCTACGAAACCTCCTGATCCGACCCGGTGGGTCACGTGGAGACTAGAACTCTGAGCAATAATCCGAGTCCGAGTCTTCAGCCGTCTCACGTTCCACCGCCGAGTCGGTCTTGGCTCTAAATAGATCCGGATCACATTCAGTCCAAAAGGACAACAGAGAGACGGGACAGAACCTGAGAATGGAGACAGAGCTGAAGTAATCGGATTACATGGCAAACACAGAACCAGGGTCCGAATCCAGACTGGATCCAGAGTAAAAGCAACATGAAAGAAGCATCAGAGAGGTCATGTGACCCGAAAAACTCGCCTCCGGAGGAAGAAAGGTTCTGGTGTGAACCGGTCTGATGCCGACAGAATCGGATGAATATTAGAATACATGAACATATGAATACGGAATATTAGAATAATAAATACACAGTTGAGTCTTTGAGCATCAAGGATCCGGTCCTGGAGAACCGGTACCGTGTTTGTGAAGGAAGAAACCCGTTCAACCCTGGTGAACATCTGACTAAAACTACAGAGAAACAGGAAGTACACAGAAACAGGAAGTACACAGAAACAGGAAGTACAGACAAACAGGACGTACAGACAAACAGGAAGTACACAGACACAGAAACAACAGACAAACAGGAAGTACAGAGAAAAAAGAACCAGAAAACGGAATTTATTCCATGTTGTTAGCTAGCAGCTAACAACATGGAATAAATTCTCCCCCCCCCCCCCCCCAAAGCTCCTCTGAGGTGGCGCTGACATGATGGAGTGACGCTATCTGAGTCCGCAGCAGAGAACTTATCTCTTCGACACCACGGCACACTTCCTGCTTCCTCTGCTGTTGTCATGGTGACGCTTTTCCAAGCCGCCTGTTTATAAATATCAACGTTATCCACATCGCCTTCGTCCCGCTCCATCGTCTTCGAGCTGTGCGGCCAAAAAGATGAAGGCGTGAAAGAGACCGACAGCTTCAGAGAGAAAACGGGCGATCAGTGAGAAAATAATCACTGATCATGTGACTCACGGGAGACGTTGTCTCTCACGCCGCCGCCGCCGCAAAACTAATCTTCATGAACTCAAAGTCATTCTTTGAGTTTGATGTTTGTTAAACAAATAAAAACATGAATTATTCTAATAAATAATTTGTTTACTATTTTATTTATCAGTTACAGGGAATAAAAAAACTTCTCTGGTTAGCATTAACTCACACATTAGCTTGTTAGCTCACCTCTGAACTAGCAGGTGATTAGATTAGTTTAGCTTAGCACAAAGACTGAGAAGATCTGAAAAATAAACTTGGATTTTTATTATATCTGTATGCTAATTATACAGCTAGGCTCAATAAGCTAGCATAGCTTTGCATAATGGCTTTGAAAATGTTGGGAAATATTTGAATTATTTTGCGTTAGGCTAGGCTAAATAGTTTTACTTAAAGATTATGAATAAATACTAGAATAATGTTTTTTAAAGTTACAAGAGACAATTATTACGTTATGCCTGTATGCTAGCATAAAGCTAGGTTCAAAAGACAATAAGGCTTAGCTTAGCATTAAGACTGAAAAGAACACTTTGTTTGTTATAGTGGACCAAGAGGTAATTAGCTTAGCATAACCAATGAGAAAAAGTTTAGGAAAACAGTTTTCCTAAAAGTTGCGGATCATCGAAATAATGCATGCTAGCACAAAGCTACACGCAACTAGCCATTAGTTTAACTCAGTACACTTGCTGAAAAATATTTTTGGAAATATTAGAATTAAGATTGATATATTTTATTTTTTAATCAGACTTTTTTTTACAGATGAGACAATTAATACAAATATTACGACTGAACGCTTACATGAAGCTTCAGCTAACACGGGATTAGCTTAGCATAGAGTTGAGAAACGGATAAAGTGTGACTTTAAATCCGAGCCTTTTGGTTCTTATGAAGGCCCGGTTCCGGATTGAACCCGTCTTTTATGACATGTGGACCGGTCTTTCCAACAGAGTCTTGTCAGTGAAGAGGAAGATGGCGTCCGGTTCGGTGCCAGGCTGCTCACGGCGCAGATGGTACAGCGAGGGAGGATGGAGGCGGGAACAAGCGAGGTCTGTGGCACCTCTGTTTGTCGGCCCACACTAGAGCCGCCTGTTATCTAACTCTCCGCACAACACTGATGACATCACGGCCACAGCGAGCGATGTCCTGCTGCCGCGGACACGAGGCGTCGTTGAACCGCAGGACGGCTCGTCCAATCAGAGCGGAGAATCCTCCAAGCAGGAACCATGATGGACGGATATCATTAAGAACCCAGAGCAGTTCCCTCCGGGGTTCTGATTCAGTATAAACCAGATCGATTTTCAAATTTCATTGCGGGAGATGGCAGCATTCCCGAGGAATCTTGGCCCATTCCTCATGAACAAAGGCCTCCAGCTCTGTAATATTCCCAAATTTACCAGCTGCAAACTCCTTCTTCAACATCCCACCTCAGTTCTCGAGACTTTTACGTGTTCCAGGACTCTGTGGAACCAAGATGCTAGCTTTAGCTGTTAGCTCCTATAGCTTTTATATCTGTTGCTGAATGTTCCAGGACTCTGTGGAACCAAGATGCTAGCTTTAGCTGTTAGCTTCTATAGCTTTTATATCTGTTGCTGAATGTTCCAGGACTTTCTGGAACCAAGATGCTAGCTTTAGCTGTTAGGTATATTTTTTTTTAGCTTTGATAGCGGCTCTAGATCTTTCCAGGAATTCTTCTGTAGCCAAGGTGCTAGCTTTAGCTACCAGCTACTTTTGCTGTTATAGTTATTGTTAAATGTTCAAGACCTTTCTGGAACCAAGACACTAACTTTAGCTGTTAGCTACTGTAGCTATGACAGCCACTCTAGTATGTTCCAGTACTTCTTCTGGAACCAAGATGCTCCCTGTAGCTGATATGATGCTAACGTTGGCTGTCAGCTATTGCAGCTATGAGAGCCACTCTAGAATGTTCCAGGACTTCATCTGGAAACAAGATACAAGTTTAAGCTGTTAGCCAATGTAGCTAAGATAGCTGCTCTTGAATGTTTCAGGCCTCCATCTGGAACAAAAATGCTAGCTTTAGCGGTTAGCTGCTGTAGCAATGACAGCCTCTGTAAAAGGCTCCACGACTTCTGATGGAAACAAGACGCTAACTTTCACCGTTAGCCACCAAAGCTATGATAGCTTACATTAGCTATAGCTTTCCGCTGCTGTTAGCGTTTGTTTTGTTTTCTAGCAGTTAGCTGTGAGTCTCTAGATGAGTGGATGAAACTGTGATGATGACGTCGATGATGTCACCCCCACTGTGTAACCAGCACAGAGCACATGCGGGTCTTGATCACCCATGTGTCAATCAAAGCTCCTGACCACACCCCCTCAGACAGCAGCATAGACCGCCTCAGGACCACCCGATAGTGAGACTCTAACACTGCGCCGCTCTGTCCCTCTCAGTCGGTCGCTGCTTCCAGCCGCGCCTGCAGACCCAACGTAAAAGCCGTCCTAAAAATAAAGTTAAAATCATGCCGTCGTTGGAAACCAAGAACCGGGTCGGCGGTGAACCGCCTGAGTCCACATCTGGAACAAATCATCTACAGTCGGAGAATACGGAATCCTTCCCGGGAGTGAAGTCAGCCTCCTCCCAAAACCGTCGCTGGGACGCTCACAGATTACTGATTGCCAGGTGATTAATGATTGACAGGTGGTGGCTGATTGACGAGTGTCCCGGATCGATGCAGCGGATGAAGCCGGGCCGGGAATTTAAAGTCTGCTGCAGGCGGAGAAGCAGATCTGGGAATGCCAGAGGTCAGAATCATGCGGCTCATTTGCAGAGACAACAGAAGATGTGAGGAGGAGGAGGGGGTGAGGAAGGGGGGCGCGTCAGGAACCCTCAGGACATTCCAGCTCCACGGACCACTTTCACAACCGGCTGACAGAAGACCAGCGCTCACCTGCGGGATCAGACGCAACCAAAGCCAAGGAGTGCTCAGAGGCCCCACCTCTCCCCCATTCCTCAGCCATCCCATGGACGCAAATAGACCAGAGCAGAAAGACAGGAAGAAGGGGGGGGGGGTTTGGGGGGAGTCCATGACCAACCTGCTCTGCCTCAGGACGCCCCGTCCTCATGCTTGATCCTGTTGATCCTCTGAGACTCTTCACAGATTCAGCTGCTCTCTCAGTTTGACTCTGAGGACTTGTTCACACCAACTAACTCAGCTCCTCAGGGAGGGAGGGGCCTCTAACTCTGGGCCAATCGCGGCCTCGGGGCCCGCCCACCGCCTCTGCTCCGATTGGCTGGAGCAGGAGGAGTCCACACACTGGTGCAGCCTTTTGTTCCGCCACAGTATTTCACAGGGACACCAGAAGAATGAGCCGCCGTGACGTCAAGAGGCCAGTAGCTGAAAGAAACTTTTTAATGTTTTTGTTTATTATGCGGATCAAAAAGGGATCGGGTTCCCGGGAGGACTCCACACGTTTCTTTTATTCACGCCGGTCCAAATCCTTTAACTTTGTTTAGCGAGTCCGATCGGTTGTTAAAGCGATGCATAGTCAGACAACGGCGCCAGGCAACGTTCCTGAGGAATCTTAGCCCATTCCTCATGGACAAAGGCCTCCAGTTCTGGAATAATCCGGGATTTATTTATTCCTGCTGCAGACTAGTCTTCAAATTCCTGCTGAGATTCAGATCATGTGACCCTCGAAAACTCCAGGACTTCTTCTGAAACTAGATATTGGCTAACAGCTATGCTAGAATACTTTGGCTAGCTTTATCTGTGATAGTTGACATTAGCTAACTTTGGCTATGATAGCTGAGTTAAAGTTACCTAAGCTACGTTTAATGGCATTAGTTATCTTTATCTGTCACCGCTTAAAATAGCTAGTATTAGCTCTCTATTAGCTTATTTCTTAGCTATCATAGCTAAGGTTAGCAAATATCAGCTATCGTGACTAATGTCAGCTACCATAGCTGACAGTAGCTTAAGTATGTATCATAAGGCTTATGTCTACTATCATAACTAAAGATAGCCAATGTCTGCTATCATAGCTACATTTAGCTAGGTTCAGCTACTATAGCTAAAATCAACTAATGTCGCCTGTCATAGCTAAAGTTACCTTATGTCAGAGAGCATAACTAATGTTAGATAATGCCAGCCTATATTGCTAATGAAAGCTAATGCCAGCTGTCATAGTTAAAGCTAACTAATGCCAGCTACCTTAGCAAAGGTTGGCTAATGTCATTTATTATAGCTAATGTCTGCTAATTTCAGCTGTAGTAGCTAAAGTAAGCTAATTCCAGCTATCATAGCTAAGATTAGCTAATGTCTAAACTTTTATTGCTAATGTTCGCTAAGGTCAGCTATCATACCTAAAGTTAATTAATGTCAGACGGCATAGCTAATGTTAGCCAATGCCAGCTTTCATTGCTAATGTTAGCTAATGTCAGCTAGCATTTATATTTTTAGCCAATGTCAGCTATCATAACTAATGATAACTAATGTTAGATATAATAGCTGAAGTTAGCTAATGCCAGTTAAAATATCTTACATTAGCCAAATTCAGCTATCACAGCTAAAGTTTGGTAATGACAGCTAGCATATGTAACGTACGACCAATGTAATGAATATTAATATAGCTTAGGTTAGCTAATGGCGGCTGTCATGCCTAAAACTCGCTAATGGCACCTATCTTAGTTAAAGTATGCTAATGTCAGCTATCATAGCAAAAGTTGACTCATATCATCTATGAAAGCTAATAAAAGCTAATGTCTGCTGTCATAGCTAAAGTAAGCTGATACCAGCAAACATTCAGCTATCATACCCAAAGTTAGCTAATGTCAGCTACCACGGATGAAGATAGCTAAAGTTAGCTAGCACAGCTGGTGCTGCGGGTCGCAGCAGGTTAAACCCAGGAATATTCCAGAACCAGAACACTGTATTCATGAGGAATGGGATAAGATTCCTCGGGAACACAGCCAGAAGGTTGTATCTGTCTTTGCATCAAGTTAGCAGCAGATTCTGAAGGTTCTGGAGATGCTGGAACCATCGTGAGACTCCAGGAGTCCAGACTCAGATTATAAAAACCCGAAGGAGTCAGAGAGAGACCCTGGTCTTGATTGAACCGGTTCAGGTCCAGAATCAGGAGAGAAGCTCTGCCGCCCTCTGGTGGACAGAGTCATGGGATGCACCTTCAGCTCATCAGACGCCAAAGCGGGACATTAAACCCAAACCCTGGAGCCAGACACCAGAACACTGACCCACATGTAATCCACTCATCCAGGACCGGACCGCCAGTCCAACAGAACTCAAGAACCGTCAGATTCACCGATCACCGCCGTGACAACAGGAAACACGCCTCAACCAGGAACCAGTGGACTCCAGAGGTTCCTCTGACACCTCACAGTGTAAACACCGGCGCCTGGAGATCATCTCAGCCGCTGGGAGACGGAACCAGACTGATGGAGCTGTAGACACGTACCGGATCTGAAGAAAGGATCAGCGGTTCTGAGAGAACCTGGACCTCCCGACTCGTCTTCTGCCCTCCGTCTGGTTTCGTGCGTTGGAGTTCCAGACTTCCTGGGACCTGCTGCTGAGCAGAACAAAGGGCAGAGATAAGAAGGTGGAGGAGGGAACATCACCGCCATAAACCCAGATCCACACCCGTCAGCCAGAACATTACAACCACCCACCTCATTCAGTGGAAGTCCCTCGTTTGCCGCCAGAACCGCTCTGACCCGTCACACATGGACTCCAGCAGAGCTCAGAAGTCGTGCAGCGGTACCTGGTATCATGCTGGCCTGTCTTCTACGTTCAAGTGGACCAGGAAGTCCAACTCCCCCGACAGGACCGTAGAAGAACTGCAACCCAGCGACAGATCCAAGCAAGCCAACAGAACCCTGACTGCTGTTCGGTACCAGGATGGTACCGGGATTCCAGGAACTGTGTAGTAGGCAGTTTCTGGGTGATGAAGGTCTTGATGCCGTTGACTGGTCCAGATGTTCTCCAGACCTGAACCCACCACAGAACCTCTGGGACGTTATGCATCAGTAGAACCGCAGACTGCCCGGGAGCTCACTGATGTTCTGATCCAGTACTGGGAGGAGATCCATCTAGTACACCATTTCACCAGGAGCAGGTCCAGATGTTGTAAGGAGTTCCTTCAGACACCTGGAGGTCAAAGGTCAAACCCACCACGGAGACACATTATGAGCTGTGCTGATGGAATTCACTCCAGTCGGATCAGAACCTTGCGGTTTCTGTTCTTGACTCTGATTCTGGGTCTGATGTAGAGTCCAGTCCTCAGTGGGTTCCTGGTTCTGGTTTTTCACAGAATGTTCTGACCTCATTTTATTCTCCAGGAGTTAAATGTTCTTTTTTATCCAGTGGTGATTTTTAATTATTAGAATAATTATCATTATTATTATTATTATCATTATTATTATTATCATTATTATTATCATTATTATTATTATTAATATCATTATTATCATTATTATTATTATTATCATTATTATTATTATTATTATTATTATTATTATTATTATTATTATTATTATCATTATTATTATTATCATTATTATTATTAATATCATTATTATTATTATTATTATTATTATTATCATTATTATTATTATTATTAATATCATTATTATTATCATTATTATTATTATTATTATTATTAATATCATTATTATTATTATTTTTATTATTATTATCATTATTATCATCATCATCATCATTATTATTATCATTATTATCCTTATTATTATCATTATTATTATTATTATTATTATTAATATCATTATTATTATTATTATTGTTATTATTATCATTATTATTATTAATATCATTATTATTATTATTTTTATTATTATTATCATTATTATCCTTATTATTATCATTATTATTATTATTATTATTATTATTATTAATCTCATTATTATTATTATTATTATTGTTATTATTATCATTATTATTATTATTATTATTATTATTATTATTGTTATTATTATCATTATTATTATCATTATTATCCTTATTATTATCATTATTATTATTATTATTATTATTATTATTAATATCATTATTATTATTATTATTATTGTTATTATTATCATTATTATTATTATTATTATTATTATTATTATTGTTATTATTATCATTATTATTATTATTATTATTATTATTATTAATATCATTATTATTATTATTATTATTGTTATTATTATCATTATTATTATTATTATTATTATTATTATTATGTCTGAAATCAAAGAGATTTTCTTCTCATCCAGAATTTATTTAATTATTTTAAAAGTATTGATCCTGTTTTTTATAAATAAAGTCGCCTTCCTCCTGTAGGTGGCGCCGCTGCCACACATTCCCTCCTCCTCCTCCTCCTCCTCCTCCTCCTCCTCCTCCTCATCCTCCTCCTCCTCCTCCTCCTCCACCTGTATATGATGCTGGGCGAACTGGGGGTCCTCAGAGGATCTGCAGCAGCGGAGGGGATCTGGACCTCCTCTGAGCCCGGATGAGGATGAAGACCCATCGGTCCTTCGTGGTTCTGGTGACTTTGATCAGACTGTTTCCGGTTGGTCGTACCGTCTTGGTTTTCACTCTGGTGGTCCTGGTCCCGTCCATGTTTGGCTGAACTGGTTCTGGTGGGAGGGATTTTGTCTTCTGGGTCGGTGGACCCTCTTCTGCTACAGCTGGACCCCTTTAAACCCGAAGAACTCTTTTGGACCTGATCCAATCTCAGGTTGGACTTGGTTCTGCTCTCTGGTGGACCTCAGAACCTGTAGCTGTGACGCGCCGATCTTGGTTTTACGCACAGCTTCAAATTCTCATCATGGGAAAACCGGGTCCAGCTGAGGACGCCCAGACCCGGGGCGCCTTCACGGCCCCGTGAGGGTCCAGTATGCCCTCTAGGCCCGGTGAGACGGAGTGCCTCCCCAATAACTGCAGCTGGGAGGAGACCCAGAACCGGTCCAATACGGACCTCCCGCCCCTCAACTACTACTCCATCCAGCTCCTCACCGCCATCACCGCCGCGTGCGCGCTGCTCTTCCTGGTCGGGGTGGTCGGTAACATCATGACCATCCTGGTGGTCGGTAAGTACCGGGACATGCGGACCACCACCAACCTGTACCTGTGCAGCATGGCGGTCTCCGACCTGCTCATCGTCCTGTGCATGCCTCTGGACCTGTACCGGATGTGGAGGTACCGGCCCTGGAGGTTCGGGGACGCGCTGTGTAAGCTGTTCCAGTTCGTGTCCGAGTCCTGCACGTATTCCACCATCCTGAGCATCACGGCCCTGTCGGTAGAACGGTACCTGGCGGTCTGCTTCCCGCTGCGCGCCAAAGCCCTGGTCACCAAACGGCGCGTCCGCGCGCTGATCCTCTTCCTGTGGACCGTGTCCCTGCTGAGCGCCGGACCCGTGTTCGTCATGGTGGGCGTGGAGCGGGATGACCCGGACCCATGGAACCTCAGCTCGGGTCCGAACCGGTCCGCTCTGCACGGGGAGGCGGAAGACACGCGGGAGTGTAAGATGACGCACTTCGCGGTGGAGTCCGGTCTGATGGGGGTCATGGTCTGGATCAGCTCGGTCTTCTTCTTCATGCCGGTCTTCTGCCTCTCGGTTCTCTACAGCCTGATCGGCCGCCGACTGTGGCGGAGGCACCGGGGAGGCACCATCAAGTCCCGCGTGGCTCACCGGGACCGGAGCAACCGGCAGACCATCAAGATGCTCGGTGAGTCTGGAGCGCGCGTAATTACGCACAGAGGGAAACCGGATCCACGCGAGGAACCGGTCCACCGGACTTAGTTTGACGTCTGACCGTAGATAGAAACGTCGACTCTCCGCAGTCACGTGACTGGACGCGAGGTTTAAACAGTGACACGAGAGCAACAGTCACGTGACCAGCAGGAAAAAAAAATCACACCGATTAAATGAATAAACATTTTATTTATGACAGAATCTTTCGGAGCTTCACTGTAAAACATCTGACATCAAAGGTAGTCCAACGTTTTACGGTAAAAAAAAGTACATTACGTCAAATATTACATCTATATATACGTATGACGTAATAAAGTAACGATACACTGTAAAATTATGTAAAAGTTACACTTAAAAAAACATATAATATATCAATGAATGAATTAAAAATAGGACTTTATTTTTTTACAGTAATAATATGTGAACAACATGTGAAAATATAAACTAAAAAAAACAGAAAATATGGTAAAATACGATTAATAAAATATTGTAAAATTTACAAATATTAACGTTTAAATTTATATTATAAAATCTTTATTGAGAAGTTTCATTCCAGCAGAAATACGATGTTAAAAAATTCAAGACCTAATATAACAAATATAAATAAAAAAAATACACATTTAAATTTACTGTAATTTCGGATCATTTTCGAAACTAAAGAATAATTTAAAAATATTTTTCTTGTATATTATTTTAAATCTTTTCACCCTGAATAGGTTTACCGTATATTTGTGTTCTAGTAATCTGCCGTAAACAAACAACGGGTCTAAACTCTGGAACTTCTTGTAAAAAAAAATAAAGCTAACCATAATATCGGATACTTTGACGATGTATTTTTTACTGCGATGTTCAGCCAGCCTTTTTTTTTTTACCTTCTTTATCGCGTTTAAGACTTTTTATCTCTAAAGTATCTCAGAACCTATTAAATATTGACTCAATCTCAATGCTAACAGTTAGCATGCTAACAAGCTGAGTGATGCTAGTTAAAATGGCCGACCATCAGTTCTCGACGTGCTAAAATGCTACTAATACAATCATGTCTGAAGGCTCCTCCCTCCTCCTCCTCCTCCTCCTCAGTGGTTGTGGTCCTGGCCTTCGTCCTGTGCTGGCTTCCGTTCCACGTGGGTCGGTACCTTCAGTTCCGGTCCCTGGACGCCCCGTCCCCCCTGCTGTCCTTATTGTCTGAGTACTGCAGTCTGGTGTCGGTGGTCCTCTTCTACCTGAGCGCCGCCATCAACCCCATCCTCTACAACACCATGTCCTGGAAGTACCGGGGGGCGGCGGCCCGCCTCTTCGGCCTGACCGACGTCCAGCCGCCGCGATGTCGCACGATGAGTTCGGTGAAGGTCGACGCCTCCAACGGCTGGACGGAGTCCATCAGCTTCTGAACCGTCAGAAGGTCTGGAGCCAAAGATCCGCCAATGAGGGCGGAGCCACTGTTTCTACGCCGTTTATCACAAACAGATGGACAGAAACCGTCAATCAACGCTTCAAGTCTTTGCTGACAGTTTGGTTCTATGTGGACGACTCCGTCTCATACGTCCGTCTTCAATCAAATCTTTATCATCTTTACAAACCCCACAGACAAAAACAAACCACGCACAAGATAATCTCCACGGAAACACGCCGTGGCGTCCTCAGAGGGCTTGATGCCTTATATTGAGTTTTGGAGGACAGCGTTCGAGTAAGGGGACATGTGGACCTTTGTCCACGTCTCCGACGGCCTTCATGAAGCACCAGAAGAACCTGGACTGTACCCTGATGGCGGCCCACCCTCCAGCCGTTGACTAAACCATGACGTAACGTCTCTGATGATCTGACATGCCTTATTTAATGATTTGACACCGGGGACACTGAGACAGAATGTGGAGCTCTGATGGTCCCTCTCATGACGCCACATGTGTGACATTTTATGTGGTAAACCCGTTTTACCCACAATCCCTCCCATCCCCATAATCGCCACAGTCCCTATAGTCCCCAAGTCCCTCATGTCCTTCTAGTCCTCCACAGTCCCTCATGTCCCCACAGTCCCCCATGTCCCCACAGTCCCCCATGTCCCCACAGTCCCCCATGTCCCCACAGTCCCTCATGTCCTTCTAGTCCTCCACAGTCCCCCATGTCCCCACAGTCCCTCATGTCCTTCTAGTCCTCCACAGTCCCCCATGTCCCCACAGTCCCTCATGTCCTTCTAGTCCTCCACAGTCCCCCATGTCCCCACAGTCCCTCATGTCCTTCTAGTCCTCCACAGTCCCCCATGTCCCCACAGTCCCTCATCCCCCCCCTGTCCCAATAGTCCCCCCGCCCCATAATCCCCTCATTCCCCCGTCAGTGCATATTGTCCCCCCGTCCCTATCGTCCTCAGAGTCCTTTAGGTCCCCATAATCCTCCCCGTCCCCGTTATGATTGCCTATAAAGTCCTCAGCCAGCAGCTGCAGAGACTTTCCTTTGTATGAAGTGGGTCATGTGACCATGTGGACGGTGTGGGCGGTCCATCAGTGATGATGTCATACTTGTAAATAGTTCTTTGTAAAGTTTTGTTTCGTCGTACGACTTTACGCACGACGTATTTATCCTGAGCAGGAAGTGTGACGATTAAAAAAAGAACAAAGTGTTTGATTGGTTCTTTATTTCACCTTTGATGTCTGATTATTTCCTGTTTGGTGTCCGTTTCATTTTGTCCACCTCGATAAAAACCTGGAGACGTCTTCATCATCATCATCATCATCATCATCATCATTTAGAGGTGTTTCAAACTTAAGCTCAGGTGGAACAAAGAGGAAAGTTTGACGCTGAAACGGACTCCAGTTACGGGTTTCTAAGAAGAACTGCCAGGTTGTTTTAGAAACATCGGTTCTGAAGAGCTGAAGTCCGTTTACATCTGTGTGGGCGTGTACCGCTCAAACGAACAGAACATTCTATCACACACCGTGAGAACAGGTGGACAGGAGAGGCAACAGCAGGACAACCCCCCCCCCTCATAGGTTCTGGTTCTGCTGCTGGAGGCCACAGAACATTTATCTTCCTCTCATCCTTCCTGACTGGTTCTGCTCTAGTTCTAGAGCTGGTGTCAGTGTCTCTACTGGTACCAGCAGACCATCCTGGTCCTCCTGGACGGAACATCCAGACGGGTCGTCACAAGACGGTTTGCTGTGTCTCATAGAACAGTTTCAAGGGCTTGGAGGAGGTACCGGGAGAGCCGGTCCGGTATCTGCTCCTCAGTGTGAGGAGGTCCAACTGTCAGAACCAGATTCCACGAGGGTCCAACGTCATCTAGTGGACCTGAGCTCACAGTCCACCAGAAACACCAGGATCACGTGTGTGATATGTGTTTGTGCGATATGTGTGAATGTGTGATACATGCATATATGTGAATGTGTGATATATGTGAGTGTGTGATACATGCATATATGTGAATGTGTGTTCTTCATGTATATATGTGAATGTGTGATATATGTGAATGTGTGTTCTACATGTATATATGTGAATGTGTGATATATGTGAATGTGTGTGATACATGCATATATGTGAATGTGTGATATATGTGAGTGTGTGATACATGCATATATGTGAATGTGTGATATATGTGAATGTGTGATGTACATGTATATATGTGATATATGTGAGTGTGTGATACATGCATATATGTGAATGTGTGTGATACATGCATATATGTGAATGTGTGATATATGTGAGTGTGTGATACATGCATATATGTGAATGTGTGATATATGTGAATGTGTGATATGTGAATGTGTATGATACATGCATATATGTGAATGTGTGATATATGTGAATGTGTGATGTGATATGTGAATGTGTGATACATGCATATATGTGAATGTGTGATATATGTGAATGTGTGATGTGATATGTGAATGTGTGATACATGCATATATGTGAATGTGTGTTCTTCATGTATATATGTGAATGTGTGATATATGTGAATGTGTGTTCTACATGTATATATGTGAATGTGTGATATATGTGAATGTGTGATGTGATATGTGAATGTGTGATACATGCATATATGTGAATGTGTGTTCTTCATGTATATATGTGAATGTGTGATATATGTGAATGTGTGTTCTACATGTATATATGTGAATGTGTGATATATGTGAATGTGTGTTCTACATGTATATATGTGAATGTGTGATATATGTGAATGTGTGTTCTACATGTATATATGTGAATGTGTGATATATGTGAATGTGTGTTCTACATGTATATATGTGAATGTGTGATATATGTGAATGTGTGTTCTACATGTATATATGTGAATGTGTGATATATGTGAATGTGTGTGATACATGCATATATGTGAATGTGTGTGATATATGTGAATGTGTGATATGTGAATGTGTATGATACATGCATATATGTGAATGTGTGATATATGTGAATGTGTATTCTACATGTATATATGTGAATGTGTGATATATGTGAATGTGTGTTCTACATGTATATATGTGAATGTGTGATATATGTGAATGTGTGTTCTACATGAATATATGTGAATGTGTGATATATGTGAATGTGTGATATGTGAATGTGTATGATACATGCATATATGTGAATGTGTGATATATGTGAATGTGTGATACATGCATATATGTGAATGTGTGTTCTTCATGTATATATGTGAATGTGTGATATATGTGAATGTGTGTTCTACATGTATATATGTGAATGTGTGATATATGTGAATGTGTGTGATACATGCATATATGTGAATGTGTGATATATGTGAGTGTGTCATACATGCATATATGTGAATGTTTGATATATGTGAATGTGTGATGTACATGTATATATGTGATATATGTGAGTGTGTGATACATGCATATATGTGAATGTGTGTGATACATGCATATATGTGAATGTGTGATATATGTGAGTGTGTGATACATGCATATATGTGAATGTGTGATATATGTGAATGTGTGATATGTGAATGTGTATGATACATGCATATATGTGAATGTGTGATATATGTGAATGTGTGATGTGATATGTGAATGTGTGATACATGCATATATGTGAATGTGTGATATATGTGAATGTGTGATGTGATATGTGAATGTGTGATACATGCATATATGTGAATGTGTGTTCTTCATGTATATATGTGAATGTGTGATATATGTGAATGTGTGTTCTACATGTATATATGTGAATGTGTGATATATGTGAATGTGTGATGTGATATGTGAATGTGTGATACATGCATATATGTGAATGTGTGTTCTTCATGTATATATGTGAATGTGTGATATATGTGAATGTGTGTTCTACATGTATATATGTGAATGTGTGATATATGTGAATGTGTGTTCTACATGTATATATGTGAATGTGTGATATATGTGAATGTGTGTTCTACATGTATATATGTGAATGTGTGATATATGTGAATGTGTTCTACATGTATATATGTTAATGTGTGATATATGTGAATGTGTGTTCTACATGTATATATGTGAATGTGTGATATATGTGAATGTGTGTGATACATGCATATATGTGAATGTGTGTGATATATGTGAATGTGTGATATGTGAATGTGTATGATACATGCATATATGTGAATGTGTGATATATGTGAATGTGTATTCTACATGTATATATGTGAATGTGTGATATATGTGAATGTGTGTTCTACATGTATATATGTGAATGTGTGATATATGTGAATGTGTGTTCTACATGAATATATGTGAATGTGTGATATATGTGAATGTGTGTTCTACATGTATATATGTGATATATGTGAATGTGTGTTCTACATGTATATATGTGAATGTGTGATATATGTGAATGTGTGTTCTACATGCATATATGTGAATGTGTGATATATGTGAATGTGTGTTCTACATGCATATATGTGAATGTGTGTGATATATGTGAATGTGTGATATGTGAATGTGTATGATACATGCATATATGTGAATGTGTGATATATGTGAATGTGTATGATACATGTATATATGTGAATGTGTGATATATGTGAATGTGTGTTCTACATGTATATGTGTGATATATGTGAATGTGTGTTCTACATGTATGTGTGATATATGTGAATGTGTGTTCTACATGTATATATGTGATATATGTGAATGTGTGTTCTACATGTATATATGTGAATGTGTGATATATGTGAATGTTTGTGATACATGTATATATGTGAATGTGTGATATATGTGAATGTGTATGATACATGCATATATGTGAATGTGTGATATATGTGAATGTTTGTGATACATGTATATATGTGAATGTGTGATATATGTGAATGTGTGTTCTACATGTATATGTGTGATATATGTGAATGTGTGTTCTACATGTATATGTGTGATATATGTGAATGTGTGTTCTACATGTATATATGTGATATATGTGAATGTGTGTTCTACATGTATATATGTGAATGTGTGTGATATATGTGAATGTGTGATATATGTGAATGTTTGTGATACATGCATATATGTGAATGTGTGTGATATATGTGAATGTGTGATATGTGAATGTGTATGATACATGCATATATGTGAATGTGTGATATATGTGAATGTGTGTGATATCTGTGTTTATGTGCAGAGGGGTCCCGACACAATAAAACAAACTGGAAACCAAGTCAGAAAAGAATCAAACATTTATTGGGCATAAATATATATTATATATAAGCTACCGGTACAGTTAGGTCATACATACAGAGGGTAGTATTTGCAAAAATCTATACATTAAATCGATATGGCAGTTTCTTTATATAATGCATATGAAATTGTCTAACATTTACAATAACAAGAAGAAATGCATGAATTTTTATTTTTTTCAATTCTAGACCGTGACGACGTTGGAATGTTTTTGTCTTTTTTAAATCGTGAGGTAAAAATACTCGTTTATAAAATAGTTAAATACCTGTGAGTCTTTGTCAAATCGCCAAATTCTCAGTCAGAATCTCTACTTACTGCAAAAACGTACAAAAACATGATGGAAAAAAATAATAATTAAAAAGATAAAACTGATCAGAAGGCACAGACGTGGGGGGGGGAGGGGGGAGGGGCTACTGGGCGAACCAATCGTCTCTCAGGGTGGGTGTGGATAAAAAAATCACCAGCATCTTTAAAAACAACAAAAAGCACGTGAAAGGCGTACCCCGCCCGCTAACGCTCCACCCTAATACTAAACTGGCCCGGGGGGGGCGGGGGTCGCCGACCCCCGCTGGGGCGTTAAGGCCGGCAGGGGCAACAAGGCAGGACATTATAATCAGACCGCCTCCTGAACTTCCTTTGTTGACGTAGGTTTTTGTGCGGGGAGCAAAATGGCGCTCCAGCAACGTCACAGTGGCGCCAACGCCACAAAAATGCCAGTGATGATGTCACAGACGGCGTTGGCAGTAGTGTTTGGAACAGAGTGAAAGAGGCGTGGCCTCTCGCTCGCTCCAACCTCATCAGGAATTGGAAGGTCTTTTTTTTCAAAGTGCTTCGTCTCAGTTAGTCGTATCTCATCGTATAGATCTATAGATAGCAACTTTAGCAAAAATACTGGATAAAAAATTTGCTAGCACTAGCCGCTAGCAGGAATATTATTACTCTATCAACCTATTGAGGTTCCTCCAAAAAAGGGGGCGGAATTAGGTGTTATCAACAGGCTAGCATGTTAGCATTATTTGTGAATTAACAGACTAGCACGTTAGTATAAGCCGATTGAAAAGGCTAGCATGTTCACACTAGATATTTTCACTGGGTTACCATATTAGCAGGAGTGTTCCACCAGGCTAGCATGCTAGCATTAGTTGTTTCCAACAGGTTTGAATGTTTGTGCGGCGTTTCTGGATTTTGGGACAAGCTACTATGTTAGCATTAGAATGTTTTAATCACGTTAGCTTTGTTTTTAACAGGCTAGCACTTTAGCGTTAGTCGTCATCACTCGGTTAGCATATTTAGTGTTCCACCAAGATACCATTTTAAGTTGAGTTTTTTCAATAGCCCCACCCCCTCCAAAAAGGGGGCGGGGCCACACAGCTGAAAAAATGGCACATTTGTTGTACAAAAACAATAGAAAGATAATGTGGAAAAAAGGCGAAATCACAGATACTGTTTTTATTCCTTTTATAATGAACCCTTTAGATGCCGCCGAGACAATAAAGGCCTCAGAAGCTTCACTAACGTTATAAAAAAAGGCGGCGGCGGCGGCGGCGGCGTCAGGATACAGACTCCGCCCTCAGCTGTGGCGTTTGCTACATGTCCCTCTAAGCGTTAGGACTGCTCGGCTGTGCGATGCGCCGGGAGCAGGAGATGAAAACGTTTGGTTACATGTCGGCGATGCTAAGTATAGCGGCGGACTGATGAGCTACAGGAATCCATTAAAGGGTTAACGAGATACAGGAATGCTGGCCTTAATCATACACTCTAAAAAAAACAAAAACATGCTACAAAGTAAGTTAGTGTATAAACTAATCTTTAAACAATAAATAAATGAAGATTGCACTGTAATTGGCTGTAAAGTACTGTATGCAAATATATCGTATAAATAAGAACTCTACCGCGGCGTTCCCATCAACTTTGGCAAAGAGCGCTTACCGACACACGGGAGCGGCGGCGGAGAAGGCAGAGGAGAAGGCGGAGGAGAAGGCGGAGGAGAAGGCGGAGGAGAAGGCGGAGGAGAAGGCACGGTGTAGAAATGACAGAGAGGGAGGAAGACGGAGGAAGGTAGGCGAGGATGATGGCGGATCTCCCCTCCATGAGGCCTTTTCCCTGAGGTATGTCACAGGCTGCCATTCAGAATCCCCCCGTCACATCGACCCTCCCGCCTCCCCCGACTCGCCGTGACCCCGCAGCTCTTCTTTGGATCGTGTACCTTGGCATCGTTTAAGGGGTGGGGGGTGGGGGGGTTCTGGATCAGAATGCCCTGTTCTGTTGAGTTTGGTTAGTGAGTTCAAGCCCCAAGAGAACATGTCCGTCTGAGAAAGGGCCGCCGCTCTGATGTCAGTAACGCACCTTTTCATTGGGGGGGGGGGGGGGGGGGGGGGTAAAGCTGAAGGTCAGGTCTGGGCTTATAAACCCTGACCACTGGACCACGAACCCTGACCCTTGATGGCTGGACTACAAACCCTGACCACGAACCCTTGATGGCTGGACTACGAACCCTGACCCCTGACCCTTGATGGCTGGACTACAAACCCTGACCACGAACCCTTGATGGCTGGACTACGAACCCTGACCCCTGACCCTTGATGGCTGGACTACGAACCCTGACCCCTGACCCTTGATGGCTGGACTACGAACCCTGACCCTTGATGGCTGGACTACGAACCCTGACCCCTGACCCTTGATGGCTGGACTACGAACCCTGACCCTTGATGGCTGGACTACGAACCCTGACCCCTGACCCTTGATGGCTGGACTACGAACCCTCTGTTTTAGTCCTATAACCTGTTTTAACCTTCACTTTACCCTCGAAGGTTGATTAAACACCCTGACCCTTGACCCCGGGGGACTGGACTATGAACCCCAACCCCTCAAATGCAGCCTAAACCTGCTCCTTTTTTGGAAAGTACCTTGACAAAACTTTAGTTAAGGTTTGGCGTTGACCAACCCGGATCCCCCAACCGCTAACCTTACCCCCAACCCCCCCAGACGTAACTGAAGGACCGTCAGGGTTTTCAAACGCGGCATAAATCCACCTTAAACTCTTCCTCATCATCCTTTTCTCACCTGGGGTCAGGTAGCGGTGCGGCGTAGAGTTACATAAAGCGCCACATCGTCTGCATAGAGGTAAAAAAGATACATTTTACTGTGGAGATAAGAAATACTTTCCACCAACGTCTCCCTGTGGTCCAGGTTTAAGTCATGGTCCAGGTTTAAGTCATGGTCCAGGTTTAAGTCATGGTCCAGGTTTAAGTCATGGTCCAGGTTTAAGTCATGGGTTCCCCGTTCTAGCTCCAGAATCATCAGGACATAGTCCAGCCCCCTTGTTTGCTCGCAGCTCTACCCGCTAGCTAGCTATGAGGATCACGTACGAATCTAAGCCCCGCCCCCAGCTTCCTAAAAAGTAGTTTTCCGATCTGATCCGGGACCAAAGCTCCTTCAAACCGACTGGACCGACCTCCCGCCGCCGTCACATCGGTGACATCACTCCTGTAGCGTCTCATACATCTGTTCATATATATATAACTATATATATATCATATATTTTTCTATACGTGTTTCTATATATTCCATCTTCTAGTAAATCACAGATAGCAGCATCGACTCCACATGACATCACTTTGGTAGCTGACTGATGAAAGCTGATTGGAGGAGACATGAGAGCAGACTGCGTGGACTGAGCGACTTCCTGTCGGACAATAAACAATAATAATAAAAGCTCTGAAGGTTCTACGTGGGAATATGGCTGAAATGAAACGGACTGCTGCGCGGGAAAAAAAAAAACATCGACACATTAATAACGAAACAAAAACAAAACAAAAAAAAAGACCGTCAGGAAATATACACGCTCTAGATATGCGTCTTAAAAATATAAAAACATGCAATCAGTTTGAGGAGCCGGAGCGACTTTAAGGCTTGATTGTCCCGACCGAGGCGCGGCGGCGAGGCGCGGCGGCGAGGCGCGGCGGCGAGGCGTCCCTCGACGGGGACCGGACAAAAGACGACGTAGACGGAGCGAACGGAGAGAAGACGACAGGAACGCGGCGAGGAAACGGATTCTAAAAACAAATCAAGTGTTGAGATTTCTCTTTCTATCCTAGATTCCCTCACTTCATGAAGAAGTACTGCAGCAGGCACGCCATCAGGATGGACACGCCCGCAAACGCGCACACGATGAGCGCCGCAAAGCGCTCGTCGCTGGACATCAGGCCCGACCATTTGCCTGTTTCCAGGGCGCACATCTCTCCCGATGACGGCGTCTCGTGGCGCCGCAGCGTGAACAAGGAGGAGGGGCTCAGTGGTCCGCAGAGCTCCTGGCACGAGTCCTGGCAGCGGCGGCAGGCGCCGACGCGGAACCGGTAGTCAGTGTTGGTCTGCAGACCGGAGATCTTGAAGGCGCCCTCCTCTCCCCTAAAGACCTGAGACAAAGATGGAGGCAGCAGAGGAGGTTAAAATACCCCACAGGACGCAAACGCATCATCCTATAGCAACAGTTAGCAGGTGCATGAGCCCCTCCCCCTCTGAAGAGAGGACAGGAACCACCATGTGACAGTGGCGCTAACTGACTGTTGGTGGCATGTGACCGCTTGGTTATAGGCCCCGCCTCTTTACCAATCAAAACCGTTGTCATGGAAACAAGCATAAACATTCATAAAAGCGTATAAAAGGAGCGACAGGTAAAACATTTAATCATGTGGGCGGAGCCTGCTGGAGGTATCATCCAGGGGTTTCAGATTAGGGGTTATTATTCACTCCTCCTCTAAACTACAGGAACCACAGAAGAAGAACTCCGCCGGCGTCACATGACCCGCCTCAGACGCACCTGTTTGTATTCAGACTCCCGTCCCACCAGGACCTGCAGCACGTAGTTCACAGGGTCTCCCTTCATCGGCGGGATGGTCTCCCATGTGACCTCACAGGTGTTCCCTTCCAGCTGATGCACTCTGGGAGCTGATGGACAGAACCACAGGAACCATGACCGATGATGTCACACAGTCCAGATTTACACAGTCTAGATTTACATAAACTAAATTTACATAGTCTAAATTTACACAGTCCAGATTTACACAGTCCAGATTTATATAAACTAGATTTACATAGTCTAGATTTACATAAACTAAATTTACATAGTCTAGTTATACATAGTCTAAAATTACATAGTCTAGATATACATAGTCTAGATATACATAGTCTAGGTTTACATAGTCTAGATTTACATAGTCTAGATTTACATAGTCCAGATTTATATAGTCCAGATTTACACAGTCTAGATTTACATAAACTAGATTTACATAAACTAAATTTACATAGTCTAAATTTACACAGTCCAGATTTACACAGTCCAGATTTACACAGTCCAGATTTATAAAAACTAGATTTACACAGTCTAGATTTACACAGTCTAAATTTATATAAACTAGATTTACATAGTCTAGATTTACATAGTCTAGATTTACATAGTCTAGATTTACATAGTCTAGATTTACACAGTCCAGATTTACACAGTCTAGATTTACACAGTCTAGATTTATATAAACTAGATTTACATAGTCTAGATTTACATTGTCTAGATTTACATTGTCTAGATTTATATAGTCCAGATTTACGTAAACTAGATTTACATAGTCTAGATTTACATAGTCTAGATTTACATAGTCTAGATTTACATAGTCTAGATTTACATAGTCTAGATTTACATAGTCTAGATTTACATAGTCTAGATTTACATAGTCTAGATTTACATAGTCTAGATTTACATAGTCTAGTTATACATAGTCTAAAATTACATAGTCTAGATATACATAGTCTAAAATTACATAGTCTAGATATACATAGTCTAGATATACATAGTCTAGATATACATAAACTAGATTTACATAGTCTAGATTTACATAAACTAGATTGAAATATTCTAGATTTACATAGTCTAGATATACATAAACTAGATATACATAGTCTAGGTTTACATAGTCTAGTTATACATAAACTAGATTTACATAGTCTAGATATATATAAACTAGATTTACATAGTCAGATTTACATAGTCAGATTTACATAATCTAGATTAGCTGAGTCCCATATTTGAAGAAGTTAAGCCCTAAAACAGGAAGTTGCGATGCGACTGACTCCCTGTCGTATCCTGCCCCAGCCATAAACTGGATCAGGTGGGTCAGCCTACCTTTGAGGGCGGGGGGGATGGACTTGCTGGTGCAGAAGGTGTGGGTGTCGGAGAAGGGCCCCTCCCCCGCCTCGCTGACGGCTTGGATCCTGAAGCTGTAGCTGCTGGACTCCATCAGCCTCTGGACCTTGTAGGTGTGGCTGGGGCCGCGGTAGATGCTCACAAACCTGGAGACCAGGGGGACACCATTAATGAGGGGACAGGAGAGACGCCAGCCAATCAGAAGAAAGACGCCCCCAAGTGAGGGAGGGGCAGTAGTCAGAGGGCAATGATAGGGGAGGGGGGAGGAGTGGAACGCCAAAGAATAAGGAGGGGGTGGAGTTAGACACAAAAGATGAGGGAGGAGTCTATGGACACATGTGGCTATTGACCTATGACCTCATAGCTCATCTTGACTTATCCATATGATCTTCAGCAGCCGCCACTTCCGTTGACTCATCATCACCGCGGGAAGATTCACAGAATTCTCTGGTCGATCAGTTTAAAAGTTTATATTTGTTTCTTTTAAGCCGCTAATACTAATGCTAATAAAAACGAATGCTAAGATGCTAGCCCACTATGTAGACCACTAACGCTAAGATGCTATTGCGCTTTGTAAACAACAAATGCTAAAATGCTAGCCCGCTGTAAACAACTACTGTTAAGATGCTAGCCCAATACATAAACCAATGATGCTAACATGCTATCCCGCTATGTAAACAACTAATGACATGGGCACTGCGTTTAGCATACGGCGGCGTCATGACCTTGAGGGGAGTCGTGGACGCCGGCGAACAGAGACTCGTCATCAAAAGCAACTTATAAAACAGACACGATTAAAACAGAAACATTTTACAAACGGAAACAACTTGATTATAATAATAATTAAACTTCTTTTTTTAAACATAATAAATCTCGGTGTTTCTTTAGCGCGAGCCGCTGGAACCTCAGAAAAAACCTAAAAACACATTTTCCAGTCTGCGATCAATCGTGTTGATTTACGAACACGACGCCGCCGATCTGATTTCCTGACAAGTTGAGTGATTGATGGAGGGGAGATCACATGACAGAGTGGGAGAACAAGGTACTCCTGGAGGAATGGTGTTTATCACTGCAGCAGGTTGAGCCTGAGCGGTGTGTGTGTGTGTGTGTGTGTGGTGTGTGTGTGTGTGTGTGTGTGTGTGTGTGTGTGTGTGTGTGGGGTGTGGTGTGTGTGTGTGGTGTGTGTGTGTGTGTGTGAGTGTGTGTGTGTGTGTGTGTGGTGTGTGTGTGTGGTGTGTGTGTGTGGTGTGGTGTGTGGTGTGTGTGTGTGTGTGTGTATGTGGTGTGTGTGTGTGGTGTGGTGTGTGGTGTGTGTGTGTGTGTGGTGTGTGTGGTGTGGTGTGGTGTGTGTGTGTGTGTGGTGTGTGTGTGTGTGTGGTGTGTGTGTGGTGTGTGTGTGTGTGGTGTGGTGTGTGTGTGTGTGTGGTGTGTGTGGTGTGGTGTGGTGTGTGTGTGTGTGTGTGTGTGGTGTGGTGTGTGTGTGGTGTGGTGTGTGTGTGTGGTGTGTGTGTGTGTGTGTGTGTGTGGTGTGTGTGTGGTGTGTGTGTGTGGTGTGTGTGGTGTGTGTGTGTGTGTGGTGTGTGTGTGTGGTGTGTGTGGTGTGGTGTGGTGTGGTGTGTGTGTGTGTGTGTGTGGTGTGTGTGTGTGGTGTGGTGTGTGTGTGTGTGTGGTGTGTGTGTGTGTGTGTGTGGTGTGTGTGTGTGGTGTGTGTGGTGTGTGTGTGTGTGTGTGTGTGTGTGTGGGGGGGGGGCATCTATGGAGGATGAATGAATCCCTCGCCGCTCCGTACGTGAGCTCAGACGATGTAAACATAAACGCAGGAGTGACATCATCGTGATGAACGGGTCGACCGGTGGAGCACAGCAGGTGTGAGGCGAGAAAACGGGACGAAGATCGTTCGTCCTTCGTCTGCGGACAAAAACCAAACGGCTGGAAACGCCAACGTCAGTACGACCACAAGATGGCGGCGATGACTCAGACGTTTCAGCGGAAGAGGAAGTTGCAATGTCGCAAAGAGACCCTCTGAAGTTTCTGCTGGTACCGCAACCTCAGATTAAGACAGTTAGCTGCTAACTGCTATTAGCTGCTCAACTAGCCGCTAACCACCACTAGCTGCTGATAGCTACAAGCTGCTAACTGCTACTAGCTGCTCAACTAGCCGCTAACCACCACTAGCTGCTGAATGCTACCAGCTGCTAACTACTATTACCTGCTCAACAGGCCCCGCCTCTTTAGCTTGACACCGGCAAATAAACGTCTGACTGAAACTGGCTGCGGGCTGCTAGTAGCTACTCACTGCTAGGAGCTGCCTACTGCTACTAGCTGCTAACTGATACAGTTGACTGCTAGTAGCAGTCAGCAGCTACTTCTATTTGCTGATAGCTTCTAGATGCTAACTGCTACCATCTGCGGACTGCTACCTCTTGCCAACGGCTACTAGCCCCAGTCTGCTACTTGCTATCTGCGGTGGCGTCGGAGGTGAACCCCCATGTTTGTAGTGTTTTTTGACTGATGAGGGAACAACGAACGTCCTTCATCTCCTCCTTCGCCACATGGGCCAAAGCCTCTCTGCTGCACGTCCCCCTGCCAGAAGGAATTGTGGGTAACGGCGCTAAGAAGAGAAAAATGAACTGAGCTCTGGAGGAAGCGGCGCGATGGATCAGGAGAGATAAGAATATAAATCACGAGCAGGACGGAGAACGGATGAGGATAATCGCCTGGAGACGCGAGGGGGCGGGGCTTAACGATGGCGGCGGGCGGGGAGACGTCCTCCACAGGCGCTATCTGTCAGAACAAGACCCAATAAATCTGAAGTGGATCTTCTAGAAAGATAAAAACCCCACAGATTATATATCGAAATATAACACACACCCACCAGCCATATCATTATAACCACCCGACTCATATGGTGTGTGTGTGTTGTTTGTATTTATTCTTATTTACATCTGTAGATGAAAGTTGTTTGTCTCAGTCTCCGGTTGACCAGGTCGGTCCTGGAGGAAAGATTTTGACTTTAAATGAAACATTTAATAATAAGCTGTTTACTGGGTAAGAACACTGAGCTTCTCCCAGACGCGCTCACTTCCTGTTTCTACTCTGAGACGGCGGTCGAAGGCTGGAGGTCTCAGCGTGACTCCACTCCGGTACATCTGGTTAGTGTGTGTGTGAGTGTGTGTGTGTGTGTGTGTGTGTGTGTGTGTGTGCTAGTTTGTGGGTGTGTTTGTATGTGTCATAGAAAGTGTTTGTGTGTGTGTGAGTCTCTGGGTCATAGTGTGTGTGTGTGTGTGTGTGTGTGTGTGTGTGTGTGTGTGTGTGTGTGTGTGTGTGAGTCTGTGGGTCATAGTGTGTGTGTGTGTGTGAGTCTGTGGGTCATAGTGTGTGCGTGTGAGTCTGTGTGAATGTGTGTGTGTGTGAGTCTCTGGGTCATAGTGTGTGTGTGTGTGTGTGTGTGTGTATGTGTGAATGTGTGGGTCATAGTGTGTGTGTGTGAGTCTCTGGGTCATAGTGTGTGTGTGTGTGTGTGTGTGTGTGTGTATGTGTGTGTCATAGTGTGTGCGTGTGAGTCTGTGTGAATGTGTATGTGTGTGAGTCTCTGGGTCATAGTGTGTGTGTGTGTGTGTGTGTGTGTGTGTATGTGTGTGTCATAGTGTGTATTAGTGTTTGAGTGTGTTATTGACCAGCTGTTTACAGATCAGGGTGGAGGTGGAGTTCTAGAGGGTGGTGTCAGGTGTCGAGGAGAATCTGTGAGTGTTAATGAAAATTACGAGCCAATCAGGTGACAGCTCTCGGCCCCTCACCACCGACCCCCCAGCTATGAAACGGATCGGGTAAACAAACTCGGCGGACCAGAATCCCACCGATGGAAACGCTAAAAAAATATCTTCTGGTCTGAACCGGCAGCAGTTGCCGCGGTAACCGAGTTTCTGTCATGTGATCAAACCTGAGCGAGTTTTTCAGGATCAAAGCGTCTGGATTGAGTCTAAAAACCGTCCTGAGTAACTACGACGGGGAAAACTGCGCCACGACCCACACCTCTCCGCCGCCGGCGCCGTACACAGCGCACTGACTAAAGTGAGGTCTGTGGACTCCCGTGAGTCCTGGAGGGGTTCCAGGAGGTCCCCACACCTCGTTCTCCCATAATTCCACACATCGTAAACTTCTGCTCACATGTTTCCCGTCTTCGCTCTCTACGGCTGGACTTCCCCTGATGATGATGT
>JBBDHG010000131.1:770000-802500 GCA_037951165.1 Lophius americanus | reverse complement strand
CCTCAGGCCTGAGGAGAAGATATGAAGTATCTTGGTGTCTGGTTCTGGTTTGGTAGGAGGATGGATCAGGTTTGAAAGAGGAGAACAGAATCTCCAGAACTCCTGACCGTCCCTCAGTCACCTCCTCATCACATGACGTCACCCTAACATCTACATTCTTGAGGTCCAGATTCCTCCCTTTCCGGTTCTGATAGAGGTCTTCTGCTGGTTCGGTTCCAGGATCAGGGGGTCTCACCTGTACTCGCTGTCCGGCTGCAGGTCCGTGACCATGTGACTCGTGCCTGAGGCCACGCTGATGGTCTGGTCCTCCAGCGTGATGATGTAGGAGGTGATGTCGGCCCCGTTGCTGTTTGGCTCCTCCCACTTCAGGAGGAGGCACGTGGACGGGGAGTTAGCCGACTCGGAGGACGCGGGGAGGTCCAGCAGGGAGAGGGAGGAGACCGGGTCGGGGTTGGTGGCCGGGGTCCTGAAGCTGACCTGCTCGCTGTAAGGTCCAACTCCTGCCTGGTTCACGGCCTGAGGAGGAGAAGGAGAAGGTTTTCATCTGAGGAGGTTCCGACCGCAGGAGGTCATGGGTTTGACTACAGAACCAGACGGGTGGACTTCAGGGGAGGCTGGTCTGATTTACAGGGAGGAAGAGGAGAGTGTGAAGACGATGAAGAGGAGTTCAAAGGACAGACGGGATGGAGACACCAGAAATAAAGACGACGAAGAAGAAGTCAAAGAAAAGGAGAGAAGAAGAGGGAGAGATTCTCCTCTGACGTCCTTCTTCAGACGATGATGTCACTTCCTGTCGAGATCAACGAGAAGATAAAACCTCCACCTGGTCCTCAGGTGATGGACAGGTGATGGACAGGTGATGGACAGGTGATGGACAGGTGATGGACAGGTGATGGACAGGTGATGGACAGGTGATGGACAGGAAATAAAAATAATGAATATGTGAAATAAAGGAAAACAAACTGTGAAATAAAATACAAAAATATAAAAAATGTAAAAAATAAAAAATAAATGTTTTAAATCAATAAGTAATAAATACAAATTAAGAAACAATAGATTAAAAAAAAAACATTATAATAATGGAAATAAAATGAAAAAATGTAAAAGTAAAAAACCTAATTTCAATAAAAATAAAAGATAAATGAAAACATGGTAAAATAAAAAGTAAGAAAAGAAAAATGATTTAAGTTGTTTTGATGTTAATGAATAAAAGACAAAAACAATAAAAAAAAATTTAAATTAATAAAATAAGAAGAAAAAAAAAAAGAAGAAATAAATGAAAAAGTATAACATTTTTTTTAAAACAAAAACAAAATTCTATTACAATAATAAATAAATTAAATTAAATCTTTTAGTGGACACCAATGAAAACACAATAAAAAATAATATATGTATATATATGTATGTCAAATAAATAAAATGTTCTGCCCGCAGCAGAACTTGACCCGGTTCGGACGTGTTTAGTGTGACGGCGTGTTTGACGGCGTGTTTGACGGCGTGTTTGACGGCGTGTTTGATGGCGTGTGTGATGGCGTGTACCTGCAGCCTGCAGCAGTAATCCGTGGCGGGCGTCAGGTCCGACAGGTCGCACTGCGTGGCGGAACCGCAGTAGATGAGCTCCATGGGTTCGTCGTCTCTGGCCCACTCCAGACGGTACTCGGAGATGTCTGAACCGGACCCCTCTGGACTCTGGAGCGCAGACAGACACACGGATCAGGGAACTAATCAGTACGCCGGGTTAGAGAAGGTAAAGGTCATCAGGACTTCCTGTCCGTCTGGTCCTCACCTCCCAGGTGAGCGTGACGCAGGTGTTGCTGGTGAGCGTGATGAGTGGCGCCCCACACTGGCCCGGAGGACCCGCCGCAGTCGTCACGTCCGTGGGCTCAGAGAACGCGCCAAACTAAAGATGGAGGGAGAAACAGTCTGGGTGAGTTTAGCGAGCGGAAGGAAGGGGGCGGAGTCTGGATCCAAACGTCTTTGATCTTCTTGGAACTTGATTCTGTTTCTTGACTAGAATTAAACTCGATTAGAATGAAAAGGAAATAAAAAAATGTTTTGGTAGATAAACCGAGTGGAGAAATCATTTATCTATAATGTCCCGCAGACTTGAACGCACCATGAGGCGAGGCATGTGGCGTTCAGGTCTGTTGGACATTTGGTTTTTCAACATGACTGGTTCTGGATCTTACCCCGGCCTCGTTGGCGGCCCGCAGTCTGAAGCTGTACGTGGCACCAGGCAGCAGACTACCCACAGTGCATTGCAGCTCTGAGCCGTGGTAGACCTCCGCTGGTTGGGTGTCGCCCTCACTCATCTCCAGACTGAACACGCTCTCCTCACACACGACCTCCGACCCCGGCGGATCTGCAGAGACGAAGAATCAAGATTCCGTGAGTCAACCGGTCTCAGGTCGGACCAACATCCTGTCCTCAGTCTGGAGACGTCCGGTTAGCAGAGAAGGGCCTCCAGAGACCAGGTCAAAGGTCAGGTTAGCAGAAGAACCCTCCAGAGACCAGGTCAAAGGTCAAGTTAGCAGAAGAACCCTCCAGAGTACAGGTCAAAGGTCAGGTTAGCAGAAGAACCCTCCAGAGACCAGGTCAAAAGTCAGGTTAGCAGAAGAACCCTCCAGAGACCAGGTCAAAGGTCAGGTTAGTAGATAAAACCCTCCAGAGACAAGGTCAAAGGTCAGGTTAGCAGAAGTACCCTTCAGAGTACATGTCAAAGGTCAGGTTAGCAGAAGAACCTTCCAGAGTACAGGTCAAAGGTCACATTAGCAGAAGAACCTTCCAGAGTACAGGTCAAAGGTCAGGTTAGTAGATAAACCCTCCAGAGACCAGGTCAAGAGTCGGGTTAGCAGAGAGAGACCTGGTCCTGGTTCTGAATGAGATCCTAGAAAGCGGTTTTAGCGGAAACTCTTGGTGCCTTAAACCTGAGATGAATGAAACTCAGAGTTTGTTAAACCTGCTTTCCCCCCTGATCCAGACACACAACCTGAAACACGGCGTCTAAACTCACCCCATTCTAGCTGCACCTCCTTGTGTTTGGCTTTACCCACAATCCTCGGCGGCTGGCAGGGCCCTGGTGGAACGTTTAGTGTGCGGACCGGAACGCTGATGGTGCACTTCAGGTGCAAACGGAAAAATTAGGAAAATGAGACGCAGGTTATAAATGACTGAGTGTGTGTGTGTGTGTATATGTGTGTGTGTGTGTATATGTGTGTGTGTGTATGTGTGTGTGTACATGTGTGTTTTTGTGTGTGTTACCTGGCTGTGTCCTCCGGTGGTGATGCTACACACACGTAGGCGGTAGAAGGTTCCAGGTGTCAGGCGTTCACACACACACTCTGTGGCGGCGCCACTGTAAGCCACCTCCCACGGACTCACTGCACACACACACACACACACACACACAGAGACACACACACAGAGACACACACACACACACACACACACACACACACACACACACCAGTTACATCAGCGGCGTACACACAGGAGCGTTCTGCTGACTCATGCCGCCACAATCAACCTACTTGAATAACACATTCTGTTGTCCTGATTAACAGCGGCGTATTTATTCTGGTTCTGGTGTGAGCGGATCAGTACACGCAGACATGGGTCCTGTTTAAACGGCGCCGTGGCGACGACATATCGGGTCATGTTGGGATTATGTAACACAAAAAACTAGAGAAGTTTGTCGACGTGAGTTCATGTCAACTATCAGGGACTGATTCACCGTGTGAACCTGGACTGTTTCACTGTGTGAACCTGGACTGATTCACCGTGTGAACCTGGACTGTTTCACTGTGTGAACCTGGACTGTTTCACTGTGTGAACCTGGACTGTTTCACTGTGTGAACCTGGACTGATTCACCGTGTGAACCTGGACTGTTTCACTGTGTGAACCTGGACTGTTTCACTGTGTGAACCTGGACTGTTTCACTGTGTGAACCTGGACTGGTTCACCGTGTGAACCTGGACTGTTTCACTGTGTGAACCTGGACTGATTCACCGTGTGAACCTGGACTGTTTCACCGTGTGAACCTGGACTGTTTCACTGTGTGAACCTGGACTGTTTCTCTGTGTGAACCTGGACTGTTTCACTGTGTGAACCTGGACTGTTTCACAGTGTGAACCTGGACTGTTTCTCTGTATGAACCTGGACTGTTTCACTGTATGAACCTGGACTGTTTCACTGTATGAACCTGGACTGTTTCACCGTGTGAACCTGGACTGTTTCACCGTGTGAACCTGAACTGTTTCACTGTGTGAACCTGGACTGTTTCACCGTGTGAACCTGAACTGTTTCACTGTGTGAACCTGGACTGTTTCACTGTGTGAACCTGAACTGTTTCACTGTATGAACCTGGACTGTTTCACTGTATGAACCTGGACTGTTTCACCGTGTGAACCTGGACTGTTTCACCGTGTGAACCTGAACTGTTTCACTGTGTGAACCTGGACTGTTTCACTGTGTGAACCTGGACTGTTTCACGTGTGAACCTGGACTGTTTCACCGTGTGAACCTGGACTGTTTCTCTGTGTGAACCCGGACTGTTTCACCGTGTGAACCCGGACTGATTTGGACCAGTCAAACGGTTTGACCCTGATGAGACTGAGGTGGAGCGGAGGTCAAAGGTCGATGTGATCTCTGCGGCTCCAGTAAACATCTACCTGCTCCTGATCTCACAGGACTTATTGGACACGGGTTCTGGTTCCTGCTCCGGCGGTAGGGAGCGGACCGAGCGAGAGAACATTTGGTTTCCAGGAGAAGAGGCGTGGGAAGATCAGAACCCCGCTGAGATCTGAATTGATGCTAACGAGGAGGACGGAACCGCTGACATCTGTCACGGTATTATTAGACCAATGCGAGGACAAACAACGATGACGAACCTTCGGAGCATCCCTCCGAGATCTCCAGCAGGTACGTCAGAGCGTCCGAGCCGCCGTCGTCCTGGGGGGGTTCTGGTGGAGGAAGAGGAGAAACATCATGACCCGAGGAAGGACTTAGAGGAAGAATCCTCATGTATCGTCTGGTTTTTGTGACATCATCGATGATGAAGGCTAAAAACTGTTGAGGGAAACATTCAGAATATTATCCGACGCTTTTATTCCACATCATTCCACTCCTTCCTTCTAATAATCCACCTTTATCTCCCGGGCTTTTTGGTTCTAGACCCGTTTGAAGTGGACCTTCAGGTCACATGACCTCTGACAGGTTGTGTTTTTGTTTTTACCCCATGTGACGGTGAATCCGTAGGGCGTTGCCGCGGTGACACAGGGCGTGGATGGAGGTCCAGGTTTGTCCGGGTTGGTGGTGCAGACCAGAACCTCGCTGGGGTTGCTCCGCCCCTCCATGTTTGAGGCGATGAGCTGCGGCGAGAGACAGAGACACATCGTGAAGCAGAGGATGATGGGAGCCATTACCCGCCGCTCGCTCCTCCATTACCGACCCGCGGACCCATCCGACGGTGTCACCGGGTCACGTGTGCCAGAACACACCTGAGCGACCCGAGCTAACGCGCTAACAGCAGGAACATTATGTCTGCCGCCATTACCGTCCGGCGGAGGCGGCGGATAAATGGCCGCATGTTTCTCTGCGATTAAATTGCGGGGAAATTGCAACTCCCTCCAGAACAATTTACCGGCGAACACATCGGAACCACGGCGTAACCACGGCGTAACCACGGCGTAACCACGGCGACGGTTAAAGAGAACGGATGCTCGGATTAATGCAGTAGAAGAAGAAACGAGGCGAGTCAGATCGGAGTCGGACGCCGTCCAGGAGAAAAAACGTTTATTTTAATACGTCGCTTTTAACGTTTACAGCCGATAAGCAGCTAATGCTAAGCACGCTAGTTAGCAATGCAAATGACAATAGCTAGCTTTGTTCCTTTTTCATTAATCCGACGTCAAAGAATCAACGTGGTGTTTTCATGTCTAAAGCTAGCAGATGTTAGCTTAGCAGAAAGCACCAAATAGTCCATTCTCCTAGATGCTAACTTCTATTTGCTGCTACTAGCTGCTAACCTCCATGAACTGCTAACTGCTACTATATGCTGATTTCAAGAAACTGACTTATGCTGCTACTACCTTCTAAAAGATGCTAACTTCCATTTGGTGGCAACTGCGACTAACTTCTGCTAGATCATAACTTGCTAACTTGTTATCTGCTACAAGACGGCAACTTTTAATGGCCTCTACTTGCTGCTAACTGAGACTGGATGCAAACACAAACGATATGCTAACTTAAGCTATGATGGAACAAGCGCTAACCTCTAGTAGCTGCTAATTTCTGCTTACTTTTACTAGCTGCGAGCTACTATTATCTCCTACCAGGTGTTGACTGTTGCTAAACACTGCTAGCTTCTAACTGCTAGCTTTTAAAAATGTTTTATTTATTTATATTGTGACTTATTATAACCGAGTACCGGTCCAATTAAACCCGCAGATGTTTGCTTATTTGTCTTGATGTGGGCGGAGCCAGTCTGTGTTCAATAAACAGACTCCTTATGAGATGCTAGCTTTAGGGCGGAGCCTCTAATGTAAAACTCCTCTCAGGTTTCTGGTTGCACCCCGATGAGCCGGTTCTGACCGGACTTACCCTAAACTTGTACTGTGTGCTCCTCTTCAGGCCCGGTACCGTACAGGTCAAGTTCTCTCCAGTGTACTTCGGATGAAAGTCCGATCCCTGTGGGCGGGCGAAAACACTCTGACGGTTAGCATACGGACGCCGTCCCGGAGAGCAGAGAGGTTTCCGTTCCTCAGGTACTCACGCTGTTGTCCTCCTGGATCTCCAGAGCGTACTTCAGCTGCTCCTCGCTTCCCTCGGGACGACCCCACTCCAGGGTCACCCAGGACACGCCCGCCCTGACCAGCCGCGGCGCCACAGGCAGCGCCGGCAGGGAACCCATGGTGTAGAAGACCACCTCTGTGCTGAAGCCGCTGGAGACAGATTCACAGACGTCACGCTTAGTTCCATTTCAAACAGACAAATCCAACACGCCGCTCCGGAGTGTGATGTCACAACGTGCTACGATGGTGCTAAAGCTAAGGAGGCGTGGCCTGTGACGAAGCGACAGGAAGTGCACGTTTATAAACAAGGGATAACAGTTTGTTTTATGCACAAAATACTACCAGTTAGCAGCTAGAAGTAGTCAGCAGGCAAGTAGCAGCTAGTAGCAGTTAGCAACTAGTAGCAGTTAGCAAGCAGGTATCAGCTAGAAGGAGTTGACAATTAACAGGCAGGTAGCGACTAGAAGCAGTTAGCAACTAGTATCTGTTTGCAGCCAGAAGTGGTTAGCGGCGAGTAGCCGTTAGTAGGCAGTTAGCAGCTAAAAGCAGTTATCATTTAGTAAACAGTTATCACCTAATTACAGTCAACCGGAGCTAGCGGTTAGCAGAGACCCGTCGTCACATGACAGTGAGGCTAAACGATAATGGAGGCTGATGTTGAGGTTGCGGTTACCTGGTGCCAATGTCGTTGTGGGCGGCGACCCTAAAGGTGTAGCCGCAGGCGGGGAAAAGTCGCGTCAGCTTACAGTGTCTCAGATTGCCGTAGTAACACTCTCTGAAGACGCTGTTCTTCTTCCCCTGAGGAGGAGAGAGAGGATATTCATAGGTCACCGTCTCCACGGAGGAGAACACCAAACAACACCCTGACCGCTTAGCATGTTAGCATGGACAGGACAGAATAAGTGAGCATTCTATAGCTAAAGTACAAGCGGTGTTGAAATCCTGAATACTAACATGCTAGCCTTTAAGAAACAGCTAACATGCTAGCCTGTTGAAACTATAGCACAGTTCTAAAGGCAGCTCTAAAACCCACCTGATACTTCCTGTCACCTGAGCCCCTGAGGGCTAACCAATGCGGCTAACAAATGCGGCTAACAAACTCACCTCGTCCCATTCCAGCAGGTAGTTTGTGATTTTGGATCCGTTGTCCCCCGGAGGCTGCGGACAACCGCACATATTAGCATGATCTAGCTCCAGGTGCTAGCAGGAAGATGCTAACATTAGCTACGATGTCACATGAGCGCTCCTACCTTCCACTGGAGGGTGAGCGTGTTCTTGGTGCGGTGGGTGAGTTTGGGGGGGAGGGGGACGTCGGGTACGCCGCAGTGTGTGGTGAATGAGCCCGCCTCCGAACACGAGCCCCGGACAGAGTTGTACGTCACCACCACCCTGAAGACGCCAAACGTTACAAACATGGCGGCACGCAAGACGTGTGACATCATCGTCAGAGACCTCCTTACCGTATGTGGTAGTCGGTCGCCGGCCGCAGGTCCTTCAGGTGGAACTCCAGCTCCTCGCCGCTGAAACACAGACACCGATTTCATGAGCGGTTTTTTTTGATCGTTCCAACTAAAACATAAACTACTTTTGATCATTTGGGACCAAAAATGTAAAAAAAAATTTTTTACATAAATGAAAGAGCAATTTTTGGAAGTTATAACACAAAAAAATGCATTTTTGTTACGTCTGAGCAAAAAAGAAAAAGGCTGAGAAAGTCAAATATTTGATCATTCCTGCCAGAGAAATGTCTATTTTTGTTGAAAAACGTGAAAGTTTTGTCAATTATGACCAAACTGAAGTTGCAAAAGTGCAAGTTTTGATAATTCCAGCTAAACAAATACGTCTAATTTTGTTAATTTTGAAAAAAAAGAAAAGAAAAGTCAAGACTTTTTACTTCCGGGTAAAAATAAAAAATATATATATATAGAAATATATTCTCCTCTCCTTCCAAAGCTCTGATTGGCCCGTGAGGCGGGATCATCATGTCACTCAACTTGATGAAGTTTTCGTATTAGTGGGCCGGACTGACACTAAAGTTCTCGCAGTTCTACCATCTTAATCTTAAAAGCAGCAGGCGGACCGGAAACACATCCCAGAATAATCCGACTATTTCAAGAAGCTGCAGCGGAGCGGAAAAAACGTTCTAGGCGGGTTTTTTTTTTTACAGCAGGCAAAAATTAAACGCTGGTTAAATGGCGGCGGAATAAATGTGTTTTATGAAAACTGGCGTGAGAAGAACATTTGTTCCGATTCCGATCTCACGGAACCGTTCTGATACTTCATTAGATTACGATCTCCTTCCTAGGAAACATTGTTTAAAACCCTCCAAGTGAGAATTCTTTAAATAACTTTAAGAACTTCCACAAGAATTTGCATTTCTAATGAAATTTATTGTTAGATTCCGACGTTTACATCCACAAATAATTTACCTTTCAAGGGATTTTTTTTGCCTTTTTTTTTAAATTCTGGACGATAAATGTACAAATTATTTGACAGGAAGTCGTCTCAGAGAAGCTGTTTCTCAGAAAACCAAACAAAAGGGACATTTTGGACCAAACTGATCAAGATTCCGTCTCCAAATTCAGAAAAATTCCCTGATAAAAACGTTTATCCTCCGCAGAACGACTAAGAACACGTTTTAATATTGACGATTATAAAAAAACACAGAAGTGGCGCTTTGACCTTTGACCTTGTCCTACCTGTAAACGAGGCGGTACTTCCCGTCTCGTCCTTTATCTGACAGAGACACCTCGAAGGAGCAGGACGCCGCCATTCCGTTACTATGCCTGTTCACCAGCCCCGCCGGGGGAGCCCACGACAGCCGAGCTGCCCTCGCCTGGACATTAGACACCTGAGAGACACAGGAAACACACGTGATGTCATCATCAAGGTCATGTGACGCCAAAGCATCTACTTGAAAAAGACCGGTTCTGTCCGACAGGCTAGCAGGTAAGCACCAGTTACTCTGAAGTTAGCATTAGTTGCTTTAGGGCTAGCAAGTCACATTTAGTTGCTAAGGCATGTTAGTATTTCTGGCTTATTATAATAATTGTTTTTTCTTGCTAACAAGTTAGCGTTCTTTTTTTTTTCTCGCTACATGTTAGCATTAGTGCCTTTCAGGCTAGCGTGTTAGTGTTCTTGTTTACAGCCTAGCAAGTAAGCATGATTAGTTTTACTAATGCCGCTTATAAAAATGTTTTTATTAATTGTCTTCAGGCTAGCATGTTAGCATTAGCTGGCTTTCAAGTTAGCATATTAGCACGATTTGTATTTCAGGCTAGCACGTAAGCATTAATTGTTTTTAGGTCTGCATATTAGTAACTCTTGTTTTCTGGCTAGCATGTTAGCACAATTTGTATTTCAGGCTAGCATGTTAGCATTAGTTTAGAACAAGGTTAACCCCCCCTCTCACACAGTGTCAGCAGGGATAGGCTCCAGCCCCCCGGGACCCTCAACAGGATGAGCGCTAACGACTAATGAACCAACGATTGAATGATATTTATCTTAAGCCCCTCCTCCTTTTGCTGCATTACCAGGAAAAAGTTTTTTTGGTTTTTCCTGGTAACAGTGTGAGGAGTTCATCTGTGAGCGGCAGGAAGGAAACGGGAGCAGCGGCGTTTTAATTTGCGTCATGAGTCACTGCCTGCCAAAAACATGATGTAAATGTTGCTAGAAGCACCGCCGCCCGCCGAAGAACGCCACAACAACAACGCCGCAGAACCTTCACTCAAGCGACTAAATGGTTTTCTCTCTGCGGCGTCTTTTTTCCCCCCCAAAGAAACCTCGCCATCGGAGGTCAGGCTTGCAGCGACTGCAGCATCACAGCGGGATCCATCAGGATTCCGGCGGCTGCTGCAGAGACTCGCCTCCTCCTCTGCACGCCACTTCAGGAGGTGATCTCAGGTTATCGGATCTCTTCGCTCCTCCTAACCTCTGCTCCTCTGCACGCCGCACTTATTCCCTCCCTCCTCTGTAGCTCGGAGACCCCCGCCCCCCCCTCACTGTTTACCGCTGATGGAGCGATGCTGCCCCCGTGTGGCCACGGAAGGAACGGCTCCTCTGAGGGTCAGTGAATGCATCACACCATAATCACATCATCAGACAGGAGAATGAACGATGGAGGTGGGGGGCGTGGTCAAGTGCTTTAGGGGCGGGGTCTGCGCACTCACCTGTGGTTTGTCGATGGTTGACAGGATGTCTTGAACTCGTTTTCCCTCCGAATCGTGATCTGAGGAGACAAAGGGAGAAAACGGCGTCAGAGGTCTGTGGCAGGAAATGACATCATTCTGACGAGTCTCCAGTCAAAGGTTAAAATATCCCCAAACCTCCCTCCCTGCTGTCACACCATCAGAGTTCAAAGGTCAAGACTCCTCTATGACCTCATGACTTCTCCAGGACTTTTTAACAACTGGAACCGAAAACGTGTTGTATCAGGGTCAGAGGTCACGCCGGTGTGACCCCTGACTCCAGGAGGTTCAAATATCCCTGAGTATTGAAGCTAGTAGCCATTAGCTGCTAGTAGCAATTAGAAGCTAATAGTCATTAGCTGCTAGTAGCAATTAGAAGCTAATAGTCATTAGCAGCTAGAGGCAGTTAGCAGCATATCAGTACCACTAGAAACCATGTGGGGTCAGCGTTGCCATACTTTCAGGGCCACATCCCCCAAGTGGCGAGGTATTTGATGACATCACAGACCTCGGCACATCACAACATCCTTCGCCGCCGCCATCTTTGTTGTTGTCTAAACCTGTCCGCCACCTTTTGGACGTGTGATGTCATCATGAAGAAGTATGCCGGCGTCACGGATCTTTTTTCGTACGTGGGTGGAGTCAGGTGTTCAGACGACGGAGAGGTATGTTCTGTTCCTCGCCACTAAGACCCGCCTCAGGTGCTCGCCATGTACCGCAGCATGACCTCAGACGACCCTGAGATCCTGCCAACAGTCTCTCAGCCGTGTTCGCTGCACCTGCGGAGCTCCACCTGAGGAAACGCTCCGGTCCAGGCGCGGACAGGAAATCAGAACTCAGCAGGATCCTGGCACCGGACCAGAGGGACCGTTCTCCCGCTCCAGAGGGCGTCCCAGAGCTGATGGCGCTGTGGAGGTGACTCGCCGAGTGCCACGCCGGGACGGAAGGATGAGTCCAGCCAAGAAATTATAATGCTAATATTAAAACGGCTAACGTGAGCATTAAAGGGCTAAATATTGATGGCATTAAATTACCATTGTAATGCTAGCATGCTAAAATAAGAATGTAGCATCAGATTAATCATAAAAATAAATAAAGGGAAAAAAAAGGTGTTGATGACAGAACTTCCCCTTTTCATTTCATTAGCTTAGCATTTTTACTAGCCTTAACCCTCGGTGTAGCGTTTGCGTGTTGCTGCCCTCTGCTGGTTATTAAGAATCCTCTGGCGGTTTTATCTCACTGATGCTCCATCCCGGAGTAAGACGTTGGACCAGGGCGGCGTTAGCCGACCTAAACAAACGCTGAGCCCCGCGGCTCCGGGTGATTTATGGCGATGGAAATTTTCAGCGCCATTGTGGAGGTTTCTGCGAGTGGAGGAGGACCAGCTTCTCCATCTGCTCTGCAAATCACACGGGATGTGTGTTTGAGTCCCGCTGACAGGTCCACATGTGTGACTCATGGCAACGGTGATGTCATGGAAGCAGAACCTCAGTCTGACCTCGGCGTACGCGAGTCTCCGGATCAGGTTAAGGCAAGTTCAGCTTCTGGGTCGTCGTCTTTAATCCAGTTAAAACGAATTCCATGTGTCGACGACCGGCAGTCACGCGTCTGCTACCGCTAACGTGTCTGCTACCGCTAACGTGTCTAACAGACTGACATGGCTAACCAGGCTAACATGCTAATATTTCGATGACATCATCGTCTCATCTATTCATACATATACACATATACATATATATATATACACACACACATATATATAAACATATATATGTATGTATACATACATACATATGTATATATATATATATATATATATATACATATATAGGAGAATCAGATGGATCCTGGTCTTCAGGAGGACACCATGACCAGACTACTGATGGCGTTAGCGGCTGAAAACAACCCCTTCTCCTCAGCTGACCTCACTTCCTGTCATGTCAGTCTGCCTGCGTCTGATTAAGGCGGAGGGCCGTTGGGAGGAAGAGCGGCGGAGATCAAAGACCGAGCCACAAAGAAGAGGACAAAGAGAGAGGGCTGGATCAGGAGGATGTCATGTGACATCGTCAACAGGGGCAGGAACGTCGCGTGAGTTGACATTTACGACGTGAATGATATAAGTAACCCGAGTTTTGCGTAGTATGACACATCTGTGACATCACAGCCAAACAGGAAGTGCGTTTGCTCTTCCAGGTGTGCCTGGTCCACGTTCTGCATAACCAGTGGAGGTATAATGGGGGGGTTCTGGCTGGTTCCTACTCTGAGACATCAGTGGAGGTAGTAACAGAGGTGGAGTGGACCCAAATTCAAAACCACGAGTATTAAGATCGGTTGGCAGATGGTAGAGGTTAGCAGCTAGTACTAGTTAGCTGCTAGAACTAGTTGCATTTTGCAGCTAGGAGCAGTTGAAACGTAGTAGCAGTTAGAAGCTAGCAGTGATTAGCAGTTAATAGAGGTTAGCAGCTAATAGATAATAGTTAGAAGAGATTAGCAGCTAATAGAGGTTAGCAGCGAGTAGTGATTAGACGCAAATAGACGTTAGTGGTTTATAGAGGTTAGTAGAGAATAGCATGGAAAATAAAGGTTAGCGGCTAATAGAGGTTAGCAACTAATAGAGATTAATAGTTAGTAGAGAATAGCAGCTAATAGAGGTTAGCAGCAAATAAATGTTAGCGGGGTAAAGAGGTTAGTAGAGATTAGCAGCTAATAAAGGTTAGCGGCTAATAGAAGTTAGCTGCTATTAGTAGTTAAATAGTAGAATGAACGTAATATTCTGGTAGAAGTGACTTCCGCTACTTTAGCCAGAAGTCAGATCGCGGTTGCAGCTCTCATCCCGGCCTCCTATTGGTCACTGCGAGTCACATGACCTGCCGAGTGTGAGGAGAAGGAGCGTCTGCAGAAGAGGAATCTTTTCTTAAAAACTTTCACAAGCCCAAAGTTTCCCCTCCTGCAGATCGGACGGCGTGGGGGAGGGGCTTCTTCAGACGCAGGCACCCGTGTCCGATCATCCCATCATGTCGCTGCATTCCTGCGGCGTGACGGATCGGAGACGCCGTCCGTCTGCAGCGAGACACAAACGACCTTTAAAAACCCCGACCGGGAAATGTCAAAAATGTCCCCAATCAGTGATCCCATACCGCGGCGGTCGGCGGGAGGGGGGCGTCGCCCACGGGAGCGGAGATATGATCTATGTTGGGAGCTTCTAATCAGAAGCAACGGGGAGACAAGGAGAGGCGGCACAAATTCCACACCATTATCATCCGCCGCATTCCCAGCATTCCATCTGTTCAACAGCTGGGTGACAGACGGCGAGGAGGGGGCGGGACATGCCTGACAGTGCGGTCGCTGTGGTGATGGTTTGAGCCTTTGTGGTTTAACGTGGGATGAGTCGGGGGCGGGGGGCGGAGCACGGAGACGGAGGAGGAGAGAGGAACTTTAATTTTAGCAGAAAACTTTGTTGTCGTTGGTTTAACCTTTTGTTGACGCAGTAAACGTGATGACATCATCGGAACGATTTTTAAACAAAATCCTTAAAGGAAATACAAAATGTTAAACCCCAAAGCACTAGTTGCTAACTGCTATTAGCTGCTAACTACTACTAGGTGCTAACTGCTATCAGCTACTAACTGCTATCAGCTGCTAACTACTACTAGCTGCTAACTGCTATCAGCTGCTAACTGCTATCAGCTGCTAACTACTACTAGCTGCTATCAGCTGCTAACGGATGAAAAGAGTAAATTCTGGATCCTTTTAGACGTAGACATTTATGATCTTCCTAGCTGCTAACTGGTCCGAGATGCTAACTGCTACGAGCTGCAATTTACTACTACCTGCTAATTGTAACCAGCTGCAAACTGTTACTATCTGCTATCTACTACTAGCTGGTAACTAATGAAAAGAGTACGATCTGAACATTTTTGGAATGTAGACCTTCACGATGCTACAACTGTTCCCAGCTGCTAACTGCTACTTGCTGTTAACTAATCCTAGCTGCTAACTGCTACTAAATGCGAACTGATACTAGCTGATAACTGCTACTTGCTGTTAACTAATCCTAGCTGCTAACTGCTACTAAATGCGAACTGATGCTAGCTGCTAACTGCTACTTGCTGTTAACTAATCCTAGCTGCTAACTGCTACTAAATGCGAACTGATGCTAGCTGCTAACTGCTACTTGCTGGTAACTAATCCTAGCTGCTAACTGCTACTAAATGCGAACTGATGCTAGCTGCTAACTGCTACTTGCTGTTAACTAATCCTAGCTGCTAACTAGTACTAGTTGCAGACTGATGCTAGCTGCTAACTGCTTCTAGCTGCAGACACGATACGTCTGCTTTCGCAGACAGTCCCTGCTGGACGGACAGGAAGTGGAACGCAGACGTGTAAATCTGATGGCTGGATTTTTAACCACAGCCGGTTTCTTTCTGCTCACTGAGCGCGTGCAGAACTAAAGTTCTGCTTTTATGGCCCGTCACTATTTCTGTGAAATAAATCCACAGGGAGACGATGATTCCGCTGCTTCCTGTCGGCGCCGACACACAGAGGGACCCTGTCCTCCTGAGGAGACGCCAAAACCTCCTGCAGGAGTACGTGTGTGTATGTGTGTAAGTGTGTGTTAACGTATGTGTGTTTATGTACCTGTGTGTGTGTATGTGTGTATGTGTGTATGTGTATATGTGTGTGTGTACGTGTGTGTGTACGTGTGTGTGTACGTGTGTGTATACGTGTGTGTGTATGTGTGTTTATGTACGTATGTGTGTTTAAGTACGTGTGTGTGTATGTGTGTAAGTGTGTGTTAACGTATGGTTGTATGTGTATGTGTGTGTGTATGTGTGTTTATGTACGTGCACATGTGTGTATATGTACGTGTGTGTATATATGTGTGTATGCATGTATGTATGTGTGTTTATGTACATGTGTGTATGTGTGTGTATGTGTGTACGTGTGTATGTGTGTATGTACGTGTGTGTATGTGTGTATGTGTGTGTTTATATACGTGTGTGTATGTGTGTATGTGTGTGTGTGTGTGTGTGTTTATATACGTGTGTGTGTGTTTGTGTGTGTGTGTGTGTACGTATGTTTATATACGTGTGTGTGTGTGTGTGTGTATGTACGTGTGTATGTGTGTATGTACGTGTGTGTATGTGTGTATGTGTGTGTGTGTGTGTGTTTATATACATGTGTGTATGTGTGTGTATGTGTGTACGTGTGTATGTGTGTGTGTGTGTGTGTTTATATACGTGTGTGTATGTGTGTATGTGTGTGTGTGTGTGTGTGTTTATATACGTGTGTGTGTGTTTGTGTGTGTGTGTGTGTACGTATGTTTATATACGTGTGTGTGTGTGTGTGTTTGTGTGTGTGTGTGTATGTACGTGTGTATGTGTGTATGTACGTGTGTGTATGTGTATGTGTGTGTGTGTGTGTGTTTATATACGTGTGTGTATGTGTGTATGTGTGTGTGTGTGTGTGTGTTTATATACGTGTGTGTGTGTTTGTGTGTGTGTGTGTGTACGTATGTTTATATACGTGTGTGTGTGTGTGTGTTTGTGTGTGTGTGTGTGTACGTGTGTTTATATACATGTGTGTGTGTGTGTGTGTGTGTTTATATACGTGTGTGTGTGTGTGTGCTGGAAAGGCAGCGAGGGATTACGGAGGATGAGTTTCTCAGAACCCTGACCCCGTACGACCCTGCTCAGCCCAAAGTGAGGGAGAGCGGCGCGACAGACAGACGGATGAATGCGAAACACATCTGGAGCGGGCTCAGCGGAACCAGGACCAGGACCAGGACCGGGCCTGAGACTGAGACTGAGAGGGAGACTGTGACCAGATTGATGAAAGGGGATCAAGTTCTGAAGTGGTTTAAGTCGTCGCCAGATGGAAACAAGGCGCCGCTTGTTCCTGCGAGAACCGCTAACTGCTGCTAAACATTAACGGTCAGAGGCGGAGCGGAATCTTAGAATCTCTCATTAAATCCACCGTCTCACAATAAACTGTTTTAAGCCGACATCCGATCCTCCCTTTAGACCAGGATCCAGGAGTCCGCGATGAGAGGTCGTGTGACCCAATGGTTCTGGTTGAAATGGGTTTCAACTCTGAAACCCACAGAATCAGCGGAATATTGGTTTAAGATTATAGATAAATGTAGAATATTAGAATAAAATAGTAGATAAATGTAGAATATTAGAATAAAATAAGTAAATGTAGAATATTAGAATAAAAAACTAGTTAAATGTAGAATATTAGAATAATTTAATGGATTAATGTAGAATATTAGAATAATTTAATGGATAAATGTAGAATATTAGAATAAAATAGATAAATGAAGAATATTAGAATAAAATATATAAATGTAGAATATTAGAATAAAATAGTAGATAAATGTAGAATATTAGAATAATTTAATAGATAAATGTAGAATATTAGAATAAAATACTAGTTAAATGTAGAATATTAGAATAAAATACTAGTTAAATGTAGAATATTAGAATAATTTAATGGATTAATGTAGAATATTATAATAATTTAATGGATAAATGTAGAATATTAGAATAAAATTGATAAATGTAGAATATTAGAATAATTTAATGGATTAATGTAGAATATTAGAATAATTTAATGGGTAAATGTAGAATATTAGAATAAAACTAGTTAAATGTAGAATATTAGAATAAAACTAGTTAAATGTAGAATATTAGAATCATTTAATGGATTAATGCAGAATATTAGAATAAAACCGTGGATAAATGTAGAATATTAGAATAAAACTGTGGATAAATGTAGAATATTAGAATAATGTAATGGATTAATGTAGAATATTAGAATAATGTAATGGATTAATGTAGAATATTAGAATAAAACTAGTTAAATGTAGAATATTAGAATAAAACCGTGGATAAATGTAGAATATTAGAATAAAACCGTGGATAAATGTAGACTACTTGTAGACTACTAGAGTCACGTGATCCGGTGAAGTTAAGGGGGAGGAGTCTAAAGATTCCAGAGATGTTTCAACAACATTTCCTCATTTACCACAAACGGATCCATAGACCCTCAGGACAACTTCAGGTTCAGACCCCGGCGAACCACAGGGACCCCTGTTAGGTCCTTGACTGTTTTTAAATCCCCCACCTTCTTTGTCGTAAAGACCTTTGAACAAATCGGTTTTAATTGTTCGCTTCAAACTTCTGATCTTCTTTTTCCCGCCTCCATCCTTCTGGTTATAGACTCCAGACCTGGACCAGGATGGAACCAGATGACACAGGACCCCCCCCCCAAAGACTCTGTAGACTCTGTGTATTGGGGGGCGGGACCCTATCGCCTCAGAGGGGTTAAAATGCATCCATCATCTCAGACCCACAAAGACCCCCTGATTGATTCCAGTCCCGGTTTTAGGTTCTGCAGAAGGTAAGAACCCGCCGCGGTCAGGTGATCAGGTCTGGCTCCCAGCACCCCGCCCCCCCTAATCCCTGCAGTCCGTTACGTGATATCGGCGGGGGGGGGGGACATTCCTCTGCCGGTGAACACATCCCTTGTTCTCTCCCTCCGCTTCCTCCACGTCGTCTGTCCTCGCCTCACCCTCTCCTCTGCCAAAAAACATGGCCGTATTTGGGTTTGTGGTTTTGGGTCGGCGCGAGTGCCTGGCTGGCGGGAGCTGAGATTATCGCCATGGCGATAAGACCCAAACAGTCCGGCGAGGGGGGAGGGCGGAGCGAGTTCAGGGTCGTATCGCCACAGGGGGAGCGCTGAGTCATGACTCGGTCAAGGATGACGGCGAGAAAACATTACAGGACGCCGTTGTTTTTAGAAGCGCCGCCGCCATTGTTCTAAAAATGTCTTCGGTGATGGCAGGGTTCAGTCAGCAGGAAGGAGGAGGTGACGGAGTAGCAGGAGAACCGGACGCTCTTCTCAGAACTCTGATTCTGCTCATAGGATTTTAAGATGGAGACACTTAAAAAGAGGCGGGGCTTAGCTTCTCTGCTGAAACATCAAACACATGCTGGAGACCAGGTCCAGCTCAAAGGGGGAGGAGCTTCTGCACCTGATGCCACAAATGACCGCGCACGCACGCACGCACACACACACACACACACACGTCAGCAGACAAACGCGTCTGAACCAGAGTCTCAAAGGTTCCCTTCACCTCCTGCAGGTATGCAACCCCCCCGCCCCCCTCCCCCCTCCCCGCTGCTCAGCCTTCACCAACAAGGCCGGCATTGTGGCGAGGTAAAACACTAGCGCTGGCGGACGAATGCAGCTATGTGGTGCCCCCCTCCCCCGCACCCCCTTTACCTCCCTGAGCTCCACACACTCATCCATTCAGCCACTGTGAGTGTGTGTGTGTGTGTGTGTGTGTGTGTGTGTGTGTGAGAGAGAAGGTCAGCGAGGACAGTCTCTCGCGATGACATCACAGAGCGCCACTGCGTCCTCCTGAGGGTCCCTGAAGACTCCTACCTTGTGTGTGCGTCTCCGGATCACTGGTTCTTGGACTGCTGCGGAGGCGTCGCTCCGGCTTCTTCCCTCCTGGACTGCTGACTCCGCCCCCCGACCCCACTGACCCCAGCGATGGAGCGTGTGATTTGTTGCTGCAGGTTTAAAAAAACAACATTTCACGTCAAAGGAAGTAAAAAAGTTACATTTGAAATGAGACAATTAAACACCTCAAGACCGGAACCAGAGGTCTGGGTCCAGGTCCACCAGGAGGTTCTGGTTTCAGTAAAAGTGGTTTCAAACCTCTGATAAAAAAATATGAACCATTTATTTTCAAATACAAACTCAAAATTTAAATTTTGGACCTTCCGGGTCCGTCTGAGTGGAACGTCCTTCTAGACCCTAAGACGGCGTTGGTTCTGTACGGGATCAACATCCAGAACCCGGCTGGGACGGGTCTGGTTCTGGCGCCGGTCCGATTCCTCACCTGTATCCGTTGTGTGCTGGACCCAGGCTGCTCTTGTAGAGCGAGGAGGGCGGGGAGTTGAGCCGGTTCTGTCGCTCCAGCTGTCTCTGCTCTTTGATCTTTTTGGGTTGGGGTTTGTAGGTCTCCTCTCTGCTGATGTAGTTGGACATCCCATAAACCGGGATGATTTCTGTGGGGGGGGGGGGACGACATCACCATGATCAGGTCTGGGAGCAGAACATTATATCAAATGAATGACCCATTAGGAGGCGGGGGGTCCTTACCTGGATCATACATGGGGGGGAGGTGGTGCTGGTAGTACTGGTGGGGGGTCAGGTCCCCGGGGCTGACGGGAGGGTAAAAGGAGTGAGAGTTGGGGATGAAGTGGGGGTGAGTCAGGTACGGGGGGAGGTGGTGTGTAGGGGAGAGAGCGGGAGAGTAGGAGGGAGGGTAACACTCTGGAGACTGGGGGGTTACCACCACCCGACGGACCCCCGTGTTGTCCTCCAACACCTGAAAGAGAGGGGGGCAGGAGTTCAACGGGATCCCTGGTCACATGACGGACGGACGGCGACGAGTGAGTGACGTCATCATCCACAATGACGGGTTCAAAGGTTGTAGGAAAAACTGACGTTGGTGACAGACCCATCGCCAGAATTCATCAGCTGTAGCTAACACAGCACTAACAGCTAACATGCAGCTAACAAACCGCTAGGAGCTAACGCATTGCTAACACAGCAACCACCTAATCCGCAGCTAAGAGCGAACACATAGCTAGCAGCTAACTCTTAGCTAAAACTCAACACACAGCTATTAGCTAGCTCATACTGCTATGAAGCAGCTAGCACAAAGCTAACATGCAGCTTGCGTGTGGTTAAGTCCCAGCAGTCAATCGGACTGATGGCTGTGAGATAAAACAGAACACATTGTGTAATCCGGCCGATGTGAGGGGGACGCGGGTCTGTCGGCCCCCGCGGGGCAGAATGTTGACCGTCAAACCAGGACATCGTCCTCGGGTGAGTTCTGACCCACATGACAAACAGTTACCAGGAACTAGACTGCCCCCACACTTCACTTCATGAAACTCGGACCCTCCCCCGACCCGCACACAAACACACAAACACACAAACACACAAACACACAAACACACAAACGCACAAACACACAAACACACAAACACTCATCCAGCCGATGACCTGATGTCCACTGACCCCAACATGTGACAGGATACCTGGGATGACTCGCGTGACCTTTGACCCGTCACACTGGACACTTCTAAAGATCATTCTGAGGACTGACTTCTGAGAACAGAACCTGCCGGATAGCGGCGGTACACGCCCCTCCGATCTTTCTGGATCACCACAGGAACCAGCGGCGGTCTCCATCTTTGTACCGGGCGCTCACCTGTGAGATGTATCCTGGCGGGACGTGGATGGGAGGGATCGACCCGTTTGGTGACATCATGGGAACCTCAGCCGGACCTGCAAGAAGAAGAAGAAGAAGAAGAAGAAGAATGAAACGACGTTCTCTCTCAGGGGCGTAGTAGGCGTGTCAAAGGAGGGCCCAACGCCTCCTCGCCATAACGGCATGTCTGACAGAGGAGGAGGAGACTGATGGAAGAAACAGACGGACACGATGTTGACTTTTCCACGCGGCGCTCCTCCGTCTCGCTCTTCCCCCGTGATGGAGGTCAGCGCCTGCTAAAGTCATCGGGACGCCACGGGGGACAGGAAGTCAGAATAAATCACCCGGAGGCCCCGACCGTCATGTCTGATCCTGACCGGTCCACACGCGTCTGACGTCGGGCTGTAATTCTGTTTCCATGACCCGCGAACGCAAACACACACCAGAACGCCGACAGCGAAAAAATCCATCCCATAATAAATGTTCAGTTTGCATGACCAGAGGTTAGCCCCGCCCCTCTTTAGTCCCGTGTTGCTCCATCAGAACCCTAACAGTCCAAAAGGAACTAAAGTCCCAGACCAGATGATGTGGACCCTGTTAATCCTGACCCGCTTCAGATTCTGGTCTCAGCAGATCCAAAACCTGAGGATCAGATTTGTTCTATCAGACAAAAGGAAATATTTTAGGGGGGGGCCTCAGAAGTTTGATGACGTCATGTGACTCTTAACACCGATGATGTCACAGGAAGCCGTCGGAACAATAGGAAGTAGCATAATAGTGAACAAATGAAATGGTGCAGTACCAGCAGAGACCAAAGGGGGCAGCAATTAGACTTAACATGCACAGCAATGCAATGCTATGCTAACTGCTATGCTACGATCCAATAAATGGCTTTTATTTTAAGCGTGAGGGGTCAACCTTCTTTTGGACGTCCGGTACCAGCTGGGTTTAGTCAGTCAGGGACCGATTGTTTGACTTGGACTAGATGGACCTGAGACTCCTGATTGTGGCTGTGCCCCCCCCCCCGCCATCCTGACTGAACAGGTAGCAGTCACACACCAGGTAAGAGGCCGTACGTCCGAGTCCACTTCCTGCCGGTGGACCGGGTCTGGACATAAAGTCCTCATTGATTGCGAAGGTCAGAGCCCGCTCTCTTCAAGCTCCGCCTCCAGCCGCTCTCACACTCCTGACAAACAGACGAGTGTTTGGACAGTCTGAGCGCTTCACTCGGCAAACATTCCTCCGCTCACACACGGCGAGGATCCCCAACCCCAGAGCCCAGAACCCCCCCGACCCGAAAAGACAAGACGGTCTTTGTCCTGCAGCCTCCACACACACACACAGAAACACACACACACACACACACACATACGCACACCTGAGGCTGCAGGGGTGTCAGTGTGTGTGTGTGTGTGTGGCTCTCCATCAGAGATCAGATATGATGTCACTTCCTGCATGAGCGATGACATCACTGATCAGTCAGTGATGTCATCGACCCTCGGCTAATTATTTCAGCTACACGACTATTAAACAGGAAGCAGAAGTTTGATGACGCGGCAGAAGAAGACGGACAGGTGATGACAGCGAGGATGAGATCCGCCCCTCATGTTCAAATAAAGGTTTACGAACACTGTAAACATCCTGTTCCGGAACGCACACACTTCCTGTCCACTGACTCATTCACTAAAACACACACGTGACCCATGTGACCCGGTGCAGCTGTGTTTACAACCGCCCAGCGAGGACGGGATTCAACAAATGCCTCCCTCCCACGCAGCTGGGCCCTGAACACAACCCGCCAGGCATCGTGACGTGGCGTAACGCTTTTCTAACCTCCGAGCGTGGGACACGCCCACCAAACCTCCTGTACGCAGAAAAGGATGACATGCACTAATCCACCAATCAGGAGACAGAGCAGCGAGGTAGGGAGGAGTCATCCTCCCGGACCCAGAACAACCTTTCAGAGGAGGGACGCAAGACAGTGTGGCTGATAGGCCACGCCCCCTGACAATGTAGCTGATTAGTCGCCCCGACGACCCGGTCTGAGTCCTCGCCACAAGCATGCCAGCTGTTTTCTCCCATCAGGCCTTTCTCAGGCGCTCAGATATGATTGTTTGACTTGGGTTACCAGGCAACAGACGACCTCATGCGTAACGGCGGCGGACGCACACGCCTCGCACACACATGAGCAAACACACACGCGCCAACATACAGAACCCAGACTGGGATGACTCATTCGGTCCGCTTTCTGATGGCGTCTGGCGGAGCGGCGAGGGCAAGCAACAGCTGCTGGTGCGTAAGCATCATCATCATCATCATCATCATCCTCCCTACTTCCTTGCCTTTAGCCTTCAAACCCCGCCCCCTGCTCACACACTCCACGCCAGCTGTGCTCCCCGCAATCCCATCGCTCCACGTTACCGCGGGCATTCCTCGCGCATGACTCACGGTCTGAACGGTCTGTCTCCGCCGGCGAGGAGAGAGAGTGTCGGGCGGGCGGGAGGAGAAGGTTGGGGGGGGGGGGCGTGTGAAGAAAGGCAACGCTGGAAGTCCTGGATTAGAAGGGACTTTCCCCTCCCCCGCTCCAAATTCCACAGCCTGTGTGTTTATAATGGTGAGCGCGCGTGTCTGCGCGTGAGCACGACTGCGCGTGAGCTCGTCTGCACGTGAGCTCGTCTGCGCGTGAGCACGACTGCACGTGAGCTCGTCTGCGCGTGAGCACGACTGCGCGTGAGCTCGTCTGCGCGTGAGCACGTCTGCGCGTGAGCTCGTCTGCGCGTCAGCACGTCTGCGCGTGAGCTCGTCTGCGCGTGAGCTCGTCTGCGCGTGAGCTCGTCTGCGCGTGAGCTCGTCTGCGCGTGAGCACGTCTGCGCGTGAGCTCGTCTGCGCGTGAGCTCGTCTGCGCGTGAGGACGGACCGTGCGTCAGGAACCAGATGAAGAATCTAGGTCAGAGAAGTTCTCCTCTCCACCAGGTTGCTCTGTAGCCAAAACCTTCGCCGTGGCGGCGTGCTCGCTCGGCGGCGCCCTCGTTTATCAGGACCACCTGTGTTTACATCGTTCCGCCATGACAACACTCGTCTACAATTTCAGGAGCAGAGAAAAACTGCTGCTCCAATGAGAGGCGCCACTTCCTATTCCACCGACTCGCAATTGTGAACACGTGTTCCCACCGCCATCCGTCCATCCCCATTCTAGCTCCGCCTCCTACAGGAAGCCGGCGCCAGTCCCGTTTCTACGGCTTTCTAACGGTTTTGGTTAAGAAAAAAAAATCATATCAAAAATTCCGCAGGAGAATCCCTTCGTTGAGTCTTCCTGTGAGGACGGCCTTTTTCCCCAAATCAGTCCAGTTCTTCCTCGCACTGAGTTCTAGGTTTGTTTGAAGTCTGAAACTCATCCAGGAACATCAAAGCTTCTGTGGACGCAACAAACTTTTCATTGGTGATGGAATAGCGATGGATGGAAATGGCGGGACTAAAGGCCGGCCCTCTGGCGCCACAAAGCGGTAATAATTCAGGTTCCGGGGCACCGAGGTTCTGAGGTTCTGAGGTTCCGCCTCTCCTGCAGCTTTTATAAAACAACACTGATGTATTGATTGTTAACATCAAGTCTTCCGATCGCTCTTGGACCCAGCAGCTGAATGAGGCTCCGCCCCCATTCCCCTCAGAGCAACACATGATGTAAACATGCCATGAGGGCCCCCCCCTGCAAGAGGAACCCAGAACCGTGTTCCAGAACCATGTGACCTGTTCAGTCAATCGAGTCCCAGAAGCAGCGAGTTCTGTTTAGGATGGGTGAGAGAGTGGGGGGGGGAGGAGGAAGTGAGGGGGGGGGGGGGGGGTATCCAGCTGTACCCAGAGCTTCAAGGGAGCCAAGAATTTCATCCCTGGAAAAGTTCTCTGGAAAATTCTACAGCTGCTGTTCACACAGTCCTGCATGTGAAGACAGACGCGAGCACAAGAGGGCCGGTCCAGACCAGACCGAGTCGGAGGCGCAGGGGTGGCCGGGGTCAGCACCGACAGGAAGTGGCCTCGCCCCGGAATGCACAGCGGCAGACACGACCAGACACGCAGCGTCTGATTCTCCACCTTTTATTTACCTTCCCTCCGTCTATCCTGTTAGTTCCACTCGGCTTCCTCCTCCCTCCTTCCTGCTGCCTCGTGCCCGCCTCTGCGGGGGCATCGGGTTTATGAGCGAGCGCCATGCAGGGCAACACACACACACACACACACACACACACACACACACACACACACACCTAGGAATGGCATCTTCGCCACGCTGTGCCCAATCAATGGAAGCGTTTCTCTGCGGAACCCTCAAACGGACAGGTATGCGCCCAAACCCAGCCCCCGGGGGCCGCATTCCATCCCGCACCACCTGGAGTGACATTAACCCTCGGGGAATACTTCTCAGCACGCTTGAGATAAGCATCTAGGAATCCGTAGAATCTTCTCCACCGCTCCTCCCGCCACGTCATGTGACCCGCGGCAGCCAATGGGGGGGGCCAGGAGAGAACTCGCCAGACTCGTCACCCGAATCCTGCGATGTGGATTTTTGTGCGTTTGTTTATGTGGGACAGTTTGAGTCACCAGAACAAATCTTTGCTTCGGGAAAGGAGAAACGCAATTCAAGAAAAGGTCGGGGTCCTGACACAGAGCCCTGAGGCAGACCCCGAGCAGACGCCCTGGCTGAGTGGGTAAGAGCCGCCGTCGTCTCCCAGTCGGAAGATCGGCAGGTTGCCGGTTCGAGCTCAGAGGCCTACCTGTCGCAGGGTCCTTGAGCAAGACTCTTAACCCCAACATGCTCCAAGTAGATGAATGTAGATAATATTCCACATTTATCTACTATTTTATTCTAATATTCTACATTTATATACTGTTTTATTCTAATATTCCACATTTATCTACTATTTTATTCTAATATTCTACATTTATATACTGTTTTATTCTAATATTCTAAATCTATGTACTATTATATTCTAATATTCTACATTTATCTACTGTTTTATTCTAATATTCTACATTTATATACTGTTTTATTCTAATATTCTAAATCTATGTACTATTATATTCTAATATTCTACATTTATCTACTGTTTTATTCTAATATTCTACATTTATCTACTGTTTTATTCTAATATTCTACATTTATAAACTGTTTTATTCTAATATTCTACATTTATATACTGTTTTATTCTAATATTCTACATTTATATACTGTTTTATTCTAATATTCTACATTTATATACTGTTTTATTCTAATATTCTACATTTATATACTGTTTTATTCTAATATTCTACATTTATATACTGTTTTATTCTAATATTCTACATTTATATATTGTTTTATTCTAATATTCTACATTTATATACTGTTTTATTCTAATATTCTACATTTATAAACTGTTTTCTTCTAATATTCTAAATCTATTTACTATTATATTCTAATACTCTACATTTATCTACTGTTTTATTCTAATATTCTACATTTATATACTATTTTATTCTAATATTCTACATTTATATACTGTTTTATTCTAATATTCTACATTTATATACTGTTTTATTCTAATATTCTACATTTATATACTATTTTATTCTAATATTCTACATTTATATACTGTTTTATTCTAATATTCTACATTTATATACTGTTTTATTCTAATATTCTACATTTATATACTGTTTTATTCTAATATTCTACATTTATATATTGTTTTATTCTAATATTCTACATTTATATACTGTTTTATTCTAATATTCTACATTTATATATTGTTTTATTCTAATATTCTACATTTATATACTGTTTTATTCTAATATTCTACATTTATATACTGTTTTATTCTAATATTCTCCCACACACAGACGTCGGGTAAGTTTTCCTTCTTCGGATGATGACATCACTGTGACCCACAATGCATCGGCTGAAATCTCTACAAGGAAGTTGTAAAAAAAAAAAAAAACTCCAAACAAAGTAAGAAAAGAAAATTAAATTAATTAAAAATGGCAGACTTCCTGTTGGGTTCGGGTCATGGCTGTGAAATCCCCCGCGGGGGTTTCCTCTAGGGACCGGTCCAGATCTGGACACTGCTCCAAAAACAGATTATAAAGACCTCAGAGGAGCAGGCTCCGCCTCCAACAGGAAGTCGACTGGAACTGAATCTGGAGAGTTTTACGACATCTGATTCTACCTGTGAAACACAGAAACCAGGAACCTACAGGCGGCCCGGCCCGCTGATGATGTCACTTCCTCCCTGTCACGATCGCTTTCCTGTTAATCAGCCCCCTGAACTCATCAGGACTCATAAAAGTCCAGCAGCGAGCAAACATGTCTGTAAAGCAGCGCTGTAAAACACACACATTCCAGAGCGGGTCCTCCAGAACCGCTTTGATGTGACTGTGGGAAAACTCAGGGGACGTCTGGGGGGGGAGGGGCATCAGGAGAGGGGGAGGGGAGGGGACACAGGAGAGTAGTGGGTTGAGACGGGGAGCAGAGAAGGGTCAGGGTCTCAGTGTGAACACTAATGAACAGAACCAGGATCCTGATTCAGACGGAATCAAAACATCCAGAGGTCCGACCCGAGAGTCCAGAACAAGTCCAGATAGACTCTCAGATATTCCTGAAAACTCCCATAAGACCTGAAAATATCTGGGGAAAAAAGACCCTTGAAACTCCAGAACACTTCAGAAAACAGCTGTTTAACTCCAGAAAACACTTGTCAAACTCCAGAAAACAGCTGTTAAACCAGAGAAAAACTCCAGAAAACAGCTGTTTAACTCCAGAACACTTCAGAAAACCGCTGTTAAACCAGAGAAAAACGCTGTTAAACCAGAGAAAACAGTTGTTAAACCAGAGAAAACTCCAGAAAACCGCTGTTAAACCACATAAAACAGCTGTTAAACTCCAGAACACTCCAGAAAACCGCTGTTAAACTCCAGAAAACAGCTGTTAAACCAGAGAAAACTCCAGAAAACAGCTGTTTAACTCCAGAAAACTGCTGTTAAACCAGAGAAAACTCCAGAAAACAGCTGTTTAACTCCAGAACACTTCAGAAAACCGCTGTTAAACCAGAGAAAAACGCTGTTAAACCAGAGAAAACAGTTGTTAAACCAGAGAAAACTCCAGAAAACAGCTGTTAAACCAGAGAAAACTCCAGAAAACAGCTGTTAAACCACATAAAACAGCTGTTAAAATCCAAAACACTCCAGAAAACATCTGTTAAACTCCAATGTCGCGGCTGGCATTACCACTAATGTTAGCGTGTATGCAGCTAGCACTGCAGCTAACGTTAGCGCGTATGCAGCTAGCACTGCAGCTAACGTTAGCGCGTATGCAGGCGTCTCAAACTATCTGAAAGGCACAGAACCATCTGAACAGTTTCTGTCTGTGTTTGTGAGGTCGCCGGGGTCAATCCGTTGATTTAAGGGAAAACTTTAATTCCATGGCGGGCAGCAGAAGGAGCGGCGCTGTAATTAAACTCAACACAGATTATGGGATGGCGGTGGAGGATTCAGAGCCAGAACTCTCTCTGTGGAAGAAAAACGCTCCCCCACAGGAGATGAGACAAAGACGCCTTTCAGAACAGCTCTCTCTGCTGACATCATCAAAGGGAGACAAGGAGGGGATTCCCCTCCTCAACCCCCCCCACACCAGTTCAAGAGCGCTAACGTTTAGTTTGGAGCCAGCGGAGGAGCACAGGCTTGCCTTTAGCACCAACACATTATAAAATGATAGCACATGCTGGCTCCGCTGTGTAATCAACTTATGCTAACACGCTATCCCGCCGCAAACAACTAAGGCTACCAAACTACCGCTAGTAGTTGACTATCATGTAACTACCGCTAACATGATAGTCTTTTATGAACAGCACATGCTAATATGATTGTCCACAATAAAAAGAAGCAACAACTAATGCTAACGTCATATCCTCGAGAAAAACGGATAATCTCAACATATTAGCCTTTTATAAAAAACATACTGCTATCCTGCTATGTAAAAATCTAATGTCAAAATTTCAAGATGCTAGCCCGCTATAAAAGACTAATGCTAAAATGCCTGCCCACTGGGTAAAAAACAAATGTTCGTATGCTAGCCTATTTTAACTTAACTGATGCTAAGAAGAAAGCTTGTAGAAAACAATTCCTAAAAACATTCTAACCTGTTACATCTAGTGCTACCATGCTAATCCATTGAAAACAACCAACACTACCATGTTAGCCCCATGTTAACAACTAATGCTAACAAGATATTCTGATACATCTAGTGCTAACATGCTAACCCACTGAAAACATCTAATACTACCATGTAAGGCTGTTATGAACTTTGATGCAGGATACCTTATGAACAGCTAATGCTAAGCTAGTCTTTGCTCCACACAATTGGAGCCAACATCCTGTGCTCACATGTTAGCCGGGTACATCTTGTGCAAACATGCTATCGGGTTACATCCAATTATAACATGCAAGCCTGTTGAAGCCACTACTGCTTACATGATATCATGGATGAAAATAATGAATGCTAACCTGCTAGCCTGCAGCAAATTATGGATGCTAACATGCAAGCCCATTATAAGCAACTACTACTAACATGATACTCTGCTACACCCAGTGCTAACCTATTAGCATGTTAAATCTCTTCTGACTGAAAGTCATGCATGATGGGACTGAGAGTGATGCATGATGGGACTGAGAATGATGCAAGATTGGACTGAGAGTGATGCATGATGGGACGGAGAACAGTAAATGATGGGATGAAGAGTGATGCATGATGGGACTGACCCTGGATGCACTGCAGCGAGCCGTCCTCTGCTCGGATGGTGAACGTCTCCCCGGGGTTCACCTGCACCAGTATCACCTGCACACAGACAGACAGAGATATCAGACCGCGTACACCATCATCATCGTCATCACTGCACGGCAGCCAATCAGGGCGCAGAGCAGCGCCCACACACATGCTAGAGCTGTCAGGTAACGGCCAGGCGAGAAGATATGACCGCTGTGATCCTGGTGTCAGCCGCCTTACCGTCATGGTGTCGGCGTGCACGTGGCTGAGGAAGTGCACATGGCCGTAGACAGGAAACTGGTGACACTCCATCATGATGCACAAGCGTCTGTCGCTCTACAGGTGAGCCGTCGTACAATTCTGCCTCCGTCCTCCGGCGTCTGCATCTCTAACCTGCTGCTCACTCACACTTCCTGCTCTGTCTGCTGTTACCATGGGAACCGCAGCATCGAACCCGGCGACACGCGCACCGAGAGAACCCCCCACATCACAGCATCACAGAGGCACTGGAGCCACGTCATAACATCAGAGGCACTGGAGCCACGTCATAACATCACAGAGGCACTACAGCCACGTCATTACATCACAGAGGCACTACAGCCACATAATTACATCACAGAGGCACTACAGCCACGTCATTACATCACAGAGGCACTACAGCCACATAATTACATCACAGAGGCACTACAGCCACGTCATAACGTCACAGAGGCACTACAGCCACGTCATTAGATCAAAGACGCACTACAGCCACGTCACAGAGGCACTGGAGCCACGTCATCACATCACAGAGGCACTACAGCCACGTCATAACGTCACAGAGGAACTACAGCCACATCACAGAGGCACTGGAGCCACGTCATAACATCAGAGGCACTGGAGCCACGTCATTAGATCACAGAGGCACTACAGCCACGTCATTACATCACAGAGGAACTACAGCCACGTCATTACATCACAGAGGCACTGCAGCCACGCCATTACATCACAGAGGAACTACAGCCACGTCATTACATCAAAGAGGCACTACAGCCACGTCATAACATCACAGAGGCACTACAGCCACGTCATAACATCACAGAGGAACTACAGCCACGTCATTAGATCACAGACGCACTACAGCCACGTCATAACATCACAGAGGCACTACAGCCACATAATTACATCACAGAGGAACTACAGCCACGTCATTACATCAAAGAGGCACTACAGCCACGTCATTACATCAGAGAGGAACTACAGCCACGTCATTACATTAGAAATACGACATTACGGTATAAAGCCCCATTGTAACATCGAAGGGACACTAGGGCCCCACGATTAAATCAGAGGCACTAGAGCTACGTGATAACATAAAACACGTTGGAGCCACGTAATTAAATCAGATCAAGAGATCAAAGAGACCTTAAAGTAATGTCATTACATCAGAGAGACACCAGAACCACGACATTGGATCAAGAGACACTACAGCCTCCCCATAATACAACAAAGTAATTACATCGACCCGGAACTAGAGGCCGCAAGAGCGACGTCATTAGAATCCTGCAAGACTGTGTGCGTTTGTTTGTTTGTTTGTTTGTTTGTTTACCTGCTGCGCCGTGTCACCGTTAACCATGTGCGACATGAGAGGGACCTCCCCATTCAAGAGGGGGGGCGGAGCCAAGTCCAGTGGGATCTGGTCTGTCATCATCATTGTGACGTACATTCATGGAGAAATTCAGTGACCCGCCCAACCTGCAGAAACAAGGGGGAGGAGTCAGTTCAGTTCAGACAAACAGCGTCATCAATCCATCAACAGACAGGAAATAGAAAGTAAGAGATTTATATTCTTTTAGGGTTAAAACATAAAATAAATGTATGTTTACGTATGATTTTATGCTTCACTTTGTGAGTACGTTAGCTAATGCTAGCTATCATTAATAATGTTAGAAAATGCCAGCAATCGTAGCTAACGTTAGCTAATACTAACAATCATAGCTGAAGTTAGCCTAATGTTAGCTTATGCTAATTATCATAGCTGATGCGAACTAATGCCAGCTATCGTAACTAATGCTAACTAACATAGTAAACAAACATAGCATGAAATTGAATGACATCATTTCGATGTCAGACATTAACTACTTGATGACATAATCCCGTTAATTGTTAGCTGGTTGCTTAAATCAATGAAGGAGGTGTTTGAGTTACTTTTATCCGACCTATGATGCAGCTAGTTAGCTGAGCATACAGACTGCTAGCCACATTAGCCGTTTCCATGTGCTAACGCTAACGTGGCTTAAGACAATGCGGAATACGCCCGAGATCCTAGGGACCCAGCTACGGTTAGCTTAACGCTTTCATTTTCATTCTGACTGACCATCTGAACCTCCCGGGTTCCTGTAGCTCCTCCCACCCTGACGCTCTCAACGTTGAGGTTTTGATCTTTTTCTGTGTCCCAG
>JBBDHG010000131.1:755000-765000 GCA_037951165.1 Lophius americanus | reverse complement strand
CGTCCCTCGCCAAAACCCTCAACATCCCTTGCTTTGATTTCGCCGTAACCCTCGCTGTCCCTCACTGTAACCCTTACAATGCTCCTCGCCATCCTTCGCCATGCACCAGGAGGGTACACCCGAGTTGATGATGTCATCAGTAGTGTTTTCTGAGGTTGTCAGTATCAGAGCATCTGATGCCTCCTTCAAATATCAGCTAAATCTGGCAGGTCGACTTTAGACAAGGTTGGTAACTTCCTGCTACTGACCACGCCCCCTTCGCACCAACACTCCTACAGAGAAAAGATGGATGTGACGCCCAACACTGACGCTGCGTTCACATATCTACTCAAAACCTGGAATAAACCGACGTACGTGACAACCGTACCGTATAAACCGGTGACGGCTGTGAAGGCGGTAGGACACTGATGCAGAAAAGAAGGAGGAGCTTATCGTAACCGGCGAGAAGACTGTGTGCTCGTCAGGACGAATGGATATAAACGTCCATCTCCTCGTCATCAACGCCCACGTTTTGTTCAGTGTGATCACAACCTGGATGCTTGGTGTGAAAATGACCACTGCGTCGCTCAGAAAAAGCTGATGACATCATGCAGAAGGCGGAGCCTGATCCAGAACTCAGACAACTTCAAACAAGCTAAAAGAGATTTTCTTTATTGTTATGAATGCTTCCTGAGAAGAAGTTCTGCCACAGAATCCTGGATCTGACTCCACTGCCATCAACTTCCTGGAAAAACCCCGCCCCCTCACATTCCACCGCCCTGTCAAAACAACGCCGCTCCCCCACCGCTGGCTGCTGAGAAACCCGGGGCTCTTCCCATAGGCCGGAGAGTGAGGGTGGGCGGGAGCAACAAGAAGTGGGGCAGCGGTCCGTTCCCAGGCAGAGACGAGGGTTACGTAACGGACACAGGATCAGGACAACACCCTGAACACGGCGGATCACAGGAGAGGTCACGGAGAAAAGAGAAGGAAAAGTTTAAAAATAAAAGAGAGAGAGAGAGAGAGAGAGAGAGAGAGAGAGAGAGAGAGAGAGAGAGAGAGAGAGAGAGAGAGAGAGAGAGTGAGAGAGAGAGAGAGAGAGAGAGAGAGAGAGAGAGAGAGAGAGAGAGAGAGAGAGAGAGAGAGAGAGAGAGAGAGAGAGAGAGAGAGAGAGACGGATCGGTTTCCCGTCAACTAAGAGCAAACAGTTCACAGAGACGGGATCCAGGAGATCCAGTATCTCAGTTCTGATATGAAATCATCTGTTTCCTGTCTGCACACAGGAGCAGCTGTGGGGGTGGGGTGGGGGGGGGGAGTTTGGAGGGGGGGGGGGGGGGGGGGGGGGGGGGGGGGGCTTCATGGTGAGCGTGTGTGGAATCCTAATTGTGTTATTCCTCCAGAGCAAACATTAGCGCTGGCCGTCACGCCGCAGACAGCAGGCAGCTCACAATCAACTCTCTGTTAGCTGTTACACTCTCGGCTAGCTAGCAGATGTGAGCCCGCCCCCCCAGCAGCTGTGGCCGGACCGGAGCGTGTGTGTGTGGTTGGGCCGGGGGCCAGCAGGCAGTAAACCCACAGCGGAGGCCCTGACAGCCCAACACTGGCTGCCACGTCGCCACGTCGCAGCGACGCAACGCAGGAGCAGAGAAGAAGAGTCAGAGGGAACGGTCATGTGACGGCGTCTGATTGGTCGGCCGAAACCGTCGGGGACCGCCAACCGATTTCACCAGAAGCAGAAGGAATCCTCAGAATCCCTCGCCATCATGCCTTTCATTGCAAAGCGGCATTTATGTAGTTTTTGTGGTCAAAAATCACGGGAAAAGTAAATAAATCCGACCCGTAACCATGGAAACGGAAACATGAAAACAATAAAAGTCACCGAAAAGAAGCACTTCCTGTTTCAGCTGTTAGTGAAAAATGTAGTTCAAAAGTACTGAACTCGTAACCTAACTCCTCATTCTCATCCTCATCCTCCTCCTCCTCTTCTTCCTCCTCCTCCTCCTCCTCCTCCTCCTCCGCGTTCAAGGCTAGAATAAGCCGTAGCCAAAACCAAGCCCCGCCTCCAGCATCAGCTGGAAACCACGTTTAAGAATTAAAATAATAAACTTTATTTAGATAAATCCTTGAAAAACAAACGTAGACAACGCAGGAACAGGAAGCCGACTGTGGCGAGGGAAAATAAGGAATCATCCAGCCTCCATCAGGGAGAAACATCTTTACAGCCAACCCTCCTTCAGGAGCAGTGGGCGGAGCCTGTACGGAGGCTGGGAAGAACATTGTATTTAAGTATGTTGCTTGAGGGAAGGGGATCAAACCATCAACCTTCCAGTAAGAGAACGCCGCTCCACCACCTGAGCCAGACACTGCTCCAAAGTAGCCACGCCCCCACAGCTAGCCACACCCCTTGGATATTTCAACATTTCGATGACGCCCGCCGGTAGATCGAGGCCTACAGGAGACGTTTATGGGGGTTAGCTGCGACCCATTAGCATGATTTTTGGATAAAGATTAAAAGTAGCATATGACATCTGAGGCTATCCTGTTTTGCTGAGCTAGTTAGCATGATTAGCATAGCGCAAATCCCATTTCTTACATACAAAAGGACTGTAGGTATCCAGTATTAGCATGAAGCTAAACGATGAACTGTCATTCCTCATAAACTCTCTCCTCCTGGGAAGTAAAAAAAAGTGTTGCATCGGCTAAAAGGATGTAGCGTCGTTCTTGTTTGGGCTGCGTTGAAAGACCTAAAACTTGACGTGACTTAAACCACCGCTAGCTCCCTTAAAACAGCTATCAGTCAGAAAGCTAAGAGTTAGTTATCAGTGTTCAGCGTCAAAGACATTAGCTGTCAGGCTAATAGTGCCAAAAAGGTAATGTTGTGCTAGCAATGTTCAGTTTAGCTAAGCTTAGCACAGTCAACCTGCTAATATGCTACGAGGAGCTTTGGTTTGACCTGGTCAGAGCACCCAAGGGTGGTCCCAGATTCCAAGACAGTTGTCCTGAGCAGCCCCAAACGTTAGCGCCATGAGCCCGTCTGACCTTTGACCCCTTGACCAGATTCCACAGATGCCTTCAAGTTTCCACGGCTTGCGCAGGACAGATAGTTTCATCTCAGGACCTGCGACACGTGTCACACCTGCAAAAACAACACAGACCCTCTTCTTCGCTGCCTTTTATTGTTTACTCTGAGAAACACCAACAATATCGGCTAACTGCTACTAGCTGCTATTAAATCTCACACCCCTCGTACACACAGATGTACCTCAGGCCAGCGGGGGGCGGCGTGATGGGGACCACCTGCCTACCTTCGTTGTTTTCACTCGTGGCAGTCTTCTGTAACGTGGCGCCGTGATGTCACAGTTTTCACGCCGACTGCTACGTTGGTTTTTCTGTGAACGCCGTTGGTTCCCTGAACGCAGCCGGATGGTGTGACGTTCATGACCCACGTTTCCCACAGGAAACTCCGGCGGCCATCATCATTTATTACACCCTCTACGTAGTTTTTATGCACCACTGCTCGCCCCCCACCCCCATCCCTGCTTCCCCTCCACCTTCAAAGACAGCCGCCCATTCAGAAGGGTCTGAGGGGGGGGGGGGGGGGGGGGGGGGGGGGGGTAATCTCATTCCCGCTAAATTGTCCCACATGGCTGAGCGTGCTCAGTTTACACAATCACTTCTCTCTCTCTCTCTCTCTCTCACACACACACACACACACGCACACGCACACGCACACGCACACTTCGGGTTCAGACGACCACATTAAACCTGTCAGCTGACTGACATTGTGTGAACATGGAGGAAGTGATGTCACATGTTTACAGTAAGAGCCGGAGCGAGAAGGGAAACATCAAACGAACCATCGGAGAGTAATCAAATTACTTTTCTGCAGTCAGTTACATCGTCGACGTCTTCTGTCATCGAAGCCATCAAGGCCACAAGTCACACAGACATCAAAGGTCCTGTGACATCAAAGACATCAAGGCTAGGTGTCAAAAGACATCTGAGGGTCCTGTGACATCAAAGACACATGATACAAAGACATCAAAGGGTCGGTTTATTTATTATTATTGTCTTGTTTGCAGGTATGAAAGAAACGTGTCATCAGAGTTCACGAAAGCGTTTTCTGCCTCGAAACCGCTTCTAGAAGTTGCTGTTTTCAGGCCCCCCGAAACGCCGCTGTTGTGTGACTAAAGCAGAAAGCCCACCGTTACAGAAAAACACATTCTGGTGTAACTGAAGCCCAACGCGGCGCCGCGGACCGCCAACGCCAATGATGTCACAAGGTTTAAACATCCATTAAGATACCATCGTAGCAGTAAGTCCCGCCCCCATGACAAACGACACAATAAACTCCACATATGTAAACAAACCCTTTACATGCATGCATCAATTAATAATTTAGTCAGAAATATTTAACTTTGATGTCTTCAATGTAAACAAAACAACAATATGTGAGCATTAACCAAACATCAAACACACCTCTATCCCCCCCCCAACCCCTCCCTCACAGCAGGGGTCACAGGTCACATTCCTCCTCCTCATTCAGCCTCAGGATTTCACACACTGTGTGTGTGTGTGTGTGTGTGTGTGTGTGTGTGTGTGTGTGTGTGTTTGTAGGGGGGCCCGTCTTCGGGGTAAGGGGGAGTAAAGGAGGAAGTCGAATGAATGTGTCGTTTTCTCCAGTGTCATTAAAGATTCTTCAAAACAAGCATGAAATTCCTCTGAGCCCCCCCCCACCCCCCGGAATACACACACCAGCATCATCCCCCCCCCCCCAATTACTGATTGACAGCTCTGATCCAAGTCTGCAGGAAGTACCTTAGCCATAGTGGGACCAAGACTGAACCACAGTAAGAAGAAAAACAACCGCAGTACAAAAAAAAATACTGATAAATAAGATTTATTTCTCGGCTCTTCCTGAAGAATTTTCAGAATAAAATTCAGCAAAAAAAATTTAAAGAAATTTCAGATGATCCTCTCCAGTGCACAGGTGTACAAGTGAAGTTTAGAGAACGCCGGTCGCCACTGTGACACTCATCAGAGACGCTCGCAACATGAGGAGTTGGACTCGTTACCGTGGAAACGGATAAAACAAAACAGTAAAAGCTCTTAAACAGAGGAAATCCACACTTCCTGTTGTTGTTGATGTTTGTGTCTGAATAAAATATTAAACATGGAATCACGAAGAAGACGGAACACTTCCCTGTAAGCCCCTCCCCCTCTCTCCACAGGTGGTGGCGGAAGGAACACTTTTACGGGCAAATACAAAACACCTTTGATGTTGTTTATCTGATGCCGATGACATCAAAGGATCATGCTGGCCCAGGGCCTGATGGGAGATTTGGACTCCAACATGGAGAACAGATTCTCACTAGATGTTGTGTGATCCTCGTGGAAAGAGGCGGCGAGGGGAAAAGAGGAGAGATAACAGGTATGTGGGGGGACGGGGGGCAAAAGAGTGTCTGCATGTCCCAGAGGGACGGCGAGAGGGGGAGGGGGGGAGTAAGTAATAAAACATGTGGCGTTGCATCAGAACACTTCCTCCTTCAGCAGAGCCTCTCTGATGACCTCACAGGCCGCCGGAACCGTCGCCATCAACCAGCGGAACTTTCCGTGCCGCTGTTTGTGGTCTGTGCATAATAATGACGGGGGAACGCACGCATCACGGCGAGCGCGTTTCCTGTGTGTGAAAACAACGCTTCGCCCGCTGACCGCAAAGATACACACACACAGTACATACACACACAGTATACACACACACATCTTACACACACACACACACACACACACACACACACACACAGTATACACACACACACACAGTACATACACACACACAGTATACACACACACATCGTACACACACGAACACACCGTATACACACACACACACACACCGTATACACACAGTATACACACACACATCGTACACACACACACACAGTATACACACACACACACACACAGTACATACACACACACAGTATACACACACACGAACACACCGTATACACACACACACACACACACACCGTATACACACAGTATACACACACACACACACACACAGTACATACACACACACAGTATACACACACACGAACACACCGTATACACACACACACACACACACACCGTATACACACAGTATACACACACACACACACTGTCGAACACTGTGATGGTTAGCACTGTCGCTACAAGATGCTAACCATTACTAGCTGCTACAATGTTTTTAAATGTTGGCGCTACAAACATTAAATCCTAATTTTCCCCTTTTACCTTTTCTTTTATTCCAAGACTCCACTGATTCTGTTTACCGCTCACCCAGGAAAAGGGGAGGAGCTTAAAAGTTTCTTTCATCTTCTTTTAGTTAACAATGCAGGAAATAATCAGGAGGGACACAAAGGGGGGGGGGGGGTCCCTGGAGAAGAGGGAGGAGTTTAAACATCAAAGCTTTGTGCCGAGCAAAACATGAGACTCCAGCACAAAACCGCCAGACAGGAACAGAAAGTGAGTCTCAGGGACCAAACGTCATCACGGACAGAAACCGGACCTCAACCAACGGGTCAGAACCCGTGTCTCATCGCATCCGGGTCAGAACCCGTGTCTCATCGCATCCTGGTCGGGATGATATCAGAGTATTATGACATCAGAGATTGATGACATCAGAGTCTGATGACATCAGAGCCTGATGACATCAGAGCCTGATGACATCAGAGTCTGATGATGTCAAGAGTCGTGAGAGAAGTTTTTGCTGGTCGGTCATAAAACCCATAACATGCTGACGGTCCGGGTCAGTGATCCATAAGGGCGACGGTTAGCGGTGTAAACTAATGCTAACAAACGGTTAGCAGCTAGAACCGGTTCTGTGAGCAGAATCTGAGACAGGTGTTGGAGCGACCTACAAACAGTAAGGCCGCGGGTCACGTGGATCTCACAGCGGCTTTGTTCCGTCCGTGGTACCTGAGCGTTCCTGCTCGGTAACCATACCCTCCGGTTCACACGATCCGGTTCAGCCATCAGTCACAGCGACACAAAAGGTTCTACCATCCTGTCCCGGCCCTGACCCCGTTCAGACGGCAAGGACCTGAAGGGTTGGGCCAGAGAAACCCGCCTCTAGTCCAGAGTCTTCACACCGGAGTCCTCAGAGTCTTTTAGACGAGGACACAGGTGAACGCAGGTGGTTCTACCCGCGTCACGCCGTTGTCATAGTAACAGCTCACTGAGGTGTTACTCAACAGTGGCGACTCCCAACCGGTCAGAACCACATCCATTGGATTCACCACAGGGAGAACTCTGATGGCTTTGATCTTGCTTTGACATGTTACCTTGAGGGCTTTGATGTCATTGCGACATGTTGCCTTGAGGGCTTTGATGTCATTGCGACATGTTACCTGAACTTCAAAATCAGTCCTGCAGAGTACCATTTTTCACTGATCCATAAATTCTCCACATCCTAGACCCACCAGTCCCGGATCTCACCAACAGCAATCTGGTTCTGGTTCTGTTCTACATGAGGCCTGAAGGTCAGATGATCGTGGAAGATCGGAGTAATCCGTTTTATCCACCTTACCACGAGCTGCAGACAGTTTTAACCCGGGCTAACGTTAGCAGAAGATTCAGCTAATGTTAGCATGAGGTTCAGATAATATTAGCACGGGCCACCATTGGCATGATTACTGCGAGGTTCTGCTAATGTTAATATGAGGGTGATCTAATGTTAGCACGAGGTTTGGCAGATGTTAGCATGAGCCACTGTTAGCATGGTTAGCACGAGGTTCAACACAAGGTCCAGCTAATGTTTGCGCAAGTTTCAGCTAATGTTAGTATGAGCAACAATTGGTATGGTTAGCACCGGGAACAAATTATGTTATCGCAAGGTTCACGTAATGTTAACACGAGGTTCAGCTAATGTTTGCACGAGCGATTGTTAGCATGGTTAGCACAAGGCTCAACTACCGTTAGCACAAGTTGTCTCGTGTGCTAAAGTAGCTGGATCGGTTGTTTTCAATCGCTTTTGTTTAACGTTCAAGATTCAAGGCGGGGTGGGGGGATTGGGGGGGGGGGGGGGGGGGGGGGGGGGGGCTTTTGGTCCAGGAGTCACATGATGAGGGTCATACTATTATCAAACGTTGCAGCTACGTCACCTAGCTTAACGGCGAGGGATTGCGCCTTCTGAGTCTTGTAGTCACTACAGAGGCAGACAGACGTCTTACGGATTCAGACCCTGTTACCATGACGAGGGTTTTGACTTTGATGTTCTTACGACATTTAAACACACTGAGGGTCAAAAATCAACAGATATTCCCGGTGTAACGCGGCGGCATTTAACCCGAGAAACATTCCTGTGCAGAGTCAGCCAACTGTCAACAAACACGACCGCGGAGACGGTAAACAGGAAGTTGGGAGGTTATTATTAAGTGTTTTGTGCGAACAGGTGTGCAGTGACGAGTGACTGATGGTTTCAAGGTGGAGGTGGGACCGCACCAAGGATCCGCCATGAGCCCCTTGTTGTTTGTTACGTTGATGGGCCTACAGTTGCGCTCAGTCGGCTCTGCGAGAACAAAGTGGCCCAGATGACGTCATAGATTCGCCAAGAAGTCGTTTCTGGATCCAGGTACACGTACTTTCTCTGTGGCGTCACACGTCCACAAGATGGCAGCAAAGAGTCAAAACAATAAAAAATGGCACCAGCCAGGGAGGTTGAGACGATCTGGGCGGGGGTCCGGTGGATTCTGGGGGTACAGCACCACTTGGTCCATGAGCGCTAAAAGACCAAGACAAACGCAGAAGATGGAGGATGGGTTCTCCCCAAAAAAAGGGGAAGGGCTGGTTCAGGAAAGGGGGACTGTTGAATGGGGGTCTGGTTGAGAAAAGGGGGTCTGCTGGAGGAGGTCTGGTTGAGTAAAGGGGGACTGTTGGATGGGGGTCTGGTTGAGAAAAGGGGGTCTTCTGGAGGAGATAGGATTGAGTAAAGGGGGACCACTGAAGAAGGTCTTGTTGAGTAAAGGGGGACCAGTGAAGAAGGTCTTGTTGAGTAAAGTGGGACCAGTGAAGAAGGTCTTGTTGAGTAAAGGGGGACCACTGAAGAAGGTCTTGTTGAGTAAAGTGGGACCAGTGAAGAAGGTCTTGTTGAGTACAGGGAGATCATTGAAGGAGGCCAGGTTGAGTCAAGGGGGACTGTTTGTGGAGGTCTGGTTGAATAAAGGGGGACCATTGAAGGAGGTCTTGCTCCTTAAAGCTCTACCTCAGACCTCATCTCATTGGTTTCTGAGTTCTGTTTGAGGCTCCTGAAACCTGAGCAGCAGAAAGACGAGGCCCGAGGCGGTGGAGCAGAGCGGAGCAGAGAAACTCTGGTAAACTGCTCAGGCCCGGACCTGGAAAAGTCTGGACCGGGTCCCCGGTCCGATCACAACAACATAAACGCCACATCACATCTTCTGCGGAGGAATGTCCTCTGACATGGTCTGTTTGGGATCAGGTTTCTCTCCTCCACTTCTCCGACAAGCCCCCTGGATCCAGACCCCCACTCCTCCCCTCCTCCCGTCTGTGACGTCATTACCGTTAAACAGCGTTATTAAACAGTCTGCTGGATCTAATGGGGGGTCCATGGAGTACCCACAGATCCAGCAGGACTCCCGTGTTTCATCTCCACGTCTGCATCACGCACAGATTCTCCTCCACGCACGAGCGCAGACACGTAGTCAGGGAGGGGGGAGGAGGGGGGAGGCTGGAAGGAATGCTAGGCTGTGCTGGAGTTCACAGTTTTTCTTCTTAGGTTCTGTTTTTCAGCTCAACTCAAACTAGGCACAAACTTTTAGCCGTGTGGTGACGTCATCAGAATTTATTATAGGAAAACAAAACTTCTGCTTTATCTCTCTCACACACACACACACACACACACACACACACGCTCGCTCGCACGCACGCACACAGATTTCCTCCTGTCGCGCGCACATTCCGAGCCCGATCGGTCGGTAATACGTTAGATGACGTCATCAGATCTATATTTCCTCCTGGA